>OX578138.1:91782413-91872413 GCA_951213105.1 Amaurobius ferox | reverse complement strand
TTCCTATAATAGCTCCGATTAACCATGTATCAATTTTGAAAAACTCATGTACTCATTTTTGAGTATATCAAATAATTAAATTTTAAGCATAATTAGGTTCAAATTGTAAATACTATGTACTCATTTATGAGTATGGGAGAATCAATTTTAAGCATAATTGTAAACACTATGTGCTCATTTATGAGTATATAGGAGAATCACTTTTAAGCATAATTGTAAATACTATGTGCTCATTTTTGAGTGTATGAAAGATTCAATTATATTTTTATTTTTCAATTATATTTTTAAACTGTAAATAAATGATAAATGACAAACATCGCATATGCATAAGACAAGCAATGTTTATTGCTTGTCCATATTCTACCGCCACATTAGAGAAAAAGCACACGACCGCGTAGCACCGCCCACGGAATATATACATCCGCCATCGAAATTTTTATGATATAGTTCTTTAATTTCGAGGCTACAACTTTTATACTATTTGCGAAATATTTGCACAAAAAAATTCAGAATTATAATTGCACATTTATTACACGATTTTAATGAAATCAAAATGAAATAATACGTTTATTTATTGAAGTACTCATTTTCAAGCAAGTGCGGTTACTTATATTTCAGTATGCCACCTTCTCATTAATGATGCCATTGTTCTCAAATGAAAACGAGTATGTTGAAGTTTTCGTTTTTAAATACTTTATTTTTTATAGTGTAAGTAGTATAATGATACTAAGTAAGTAGTTACGTAGCGTACTATTTCACGTACGTAGTAGTAGTACGTTATAGTGATAACTAGTACTTATGCGCTACTACTACGTACGTAGTTATTACTATACGCACGGGCTTTCGGTACATGTTGAACACCGCCCGATCTATCAGAAATTGTAAGGTATATATTTGTATAGTCGGGAATGTGCAAGCTCTCATACTATATGTTGTTAAAAATATCAACATGAAGCGTGTATGAGACCAAGCAAATTATACTAATAAGTAGCTGTTCCAACACGTTGAGGAAATCCTCTTTAAAGTAAAATAAATATTACATAGAATAACAGTAAAACAAAATTATAAACTTCAAATTCATTGATAAAAACTTCAAAATAAAATTGTTTCCGTTTAAATATTTTAGTTTGAAAAAGTGCTAAAATTTGTGACTTGGGTCATTTTAAAAGTCCACGGCTCCTATGTTTTTATGAAGTTCATCTCAGAACTATGAAAATAATTTTATATTACAAAATATGAAATTAATTTTATCTTTAATGCTTTATAAGTAATATTAAATCAATGTAAATCATCTTATAATCCGGGAATTAATCGTTTTAAGTGCAAAGGAAATAAATTACAAAGATTTTTAAAGTATCCAATACGCAAACAAAACTCTTAAGACCAAATAAATAAATACCACTATTAAACCTCAGTGGTTAAATAAATGTTGCGTTGGTTTTTATTTCCTTTTTCTTGCTGTAAACCCGCTGTGATTACTTATTAAACGTTTAATGGAACATTAATCTAGTGTTGGTACATCATTAAGTGCTCTCATGGGTTAGTTGTTAAGTTAAATGTTTAAACATTTGTAGCAGACTGAACTTTCATTACATTTAATACATTTTTAAAAGGCTAAATGTTGATGGTGGTATATTAAATAACAAAAAAATGTATCCAAAGTTGCATGGTATTTACACCATGGATTAATTGCATGCATTCATTCAGTTTTTCAAAAGTCGTAGTCACCCGCTGCGTGGAAGCATGTGATGCTGCGCCCCCCCCCCCTCCCCAAGTATCTAGATGTAATTCGGCCTCAATAAGCACCTAAACACGCCTTCGATCGTTCAAACGACCAAGTAAAATAGTACTTCAATTTCATATAATAATCAAACAAATTAAAGGCCACTTTTGCAATTTAGCATATTATATTATTGCAATACTTTCCGAGCACCTCACATTGAAATAATAAAACGAAAACAGAGCATAACAGAATTCTATTTTTAAAACACAAATAAGCAAAACATTTCAAACATAATTGCTTAGAATATTCATTCTCCATAATTCCGCTGTAGACCATCGCAACTCGCAGAGATTTCTTGAAAAGCAATGGACATATTTATTCGAGACTTTCGAGAATGTATCGTTTTTATGAAACCCCTAGCAAGGAACACATCTGAATCGCTGAAAATTCAATCGATGAAGTAAATATATTTACGATGTATTTGATGCCTTATAAATTATGGTAATTACGGTAAAAATCATAATTAATAAACGAATGACCCCCAGAAACGAATTTCATTTTGAAGCAACAAGCAATATTCAGTTTGGATCCTTAAAAATTACGAACATCAGATTCTAAGTCGATTTTTCCGTGTCAAAATTTTAAAATCGACTATGTCTTCAAGACACGAAAGGCACATATTTTAATTAAAAATTTGCAAAAACGGATTCTATTCAAAGCGTTTTTGAAGAAAATTTTTGCAACATTCCTATGACGTTATGATAGAAACTCTTCAACAACATTTTCAAACGAAAATGAACAATTCTGTGCAAAAAAGTGCTCAAAATGAGCTTTGCATTAAATACATCAAAAATAATTTTAATTTAAAAAAACATCTGGATGGTGTGTTTTTTCTTAGGAGTAGAAGAGGAGCCCACTCCAAATTTTATAATTGTACAACACTCATATTTTCCGTTACAGACGACTCACATAAATAAAGAACAAGACTAACAGATACATCCTTTTATTATTATGAATTTTAATAGGTAACATAATTGCGATCGTTTCGGTACAAAATCATATCAGAAAAGGAATTTAAAGTCTTAATTTCTTTTTAGTTACCATATGAATTAATTTTTTTAAAGTACATAAACACTACACTATCGGAGCCTGGAAATAGAATTCGAACCCACAACACGGCAGTCTAGAGAGCAGGAAGATGCGCTTGCCTTAGATATCTCAGAAATTGAGCCGCATTTTTTTACATTATTTTTTGCTGCATCTTGCATATAAATTGGATTTTGGTATAATTCCACGCCAATAGTATTTAAAACAAATTGCTTTTCAAACTAAATACGTTTAAAATTACAGTACTGGTAAATATTAATAAATGTTTGCTAAGACTCTATTAGAACTTGATGAGATCCTAAGGTACTAAGGATTTATTTTTATATAAACAAATATCCTCTCAAACTAAACACCTTGAAAATTACAATACTGGTATATATAAACGAATATTTGGTAATACTAGTGTATTCAAAGAATACTTGAACGCTATTAACTGTGCGAATAAGATAGAACCATTGCAAGACATATAACTATTTAAAAGTGCATAACCTTCTAACCCACCTAATTCTAAAAGCGCGTTCCTAAACCATTTGATGCTTGAAATTTAATGCCAGTATGTTGGTATACTGTCTATGTATTCACAGATGTTAAAATGATTTGGAAAGATTTCATGTTTTCCTTGCTGCCACTGTACAGTGTCTTCAACGTTGAATTGTACATTTGGCGCTTTTGCAGATGACAACATGTAAAACTCTTTCGAAGTACTCAATTAAATTATATTTCACGCGACTCTATATGAACAATTATCAATATTGATATCATCCTCAATAATATCCATGCTCAATAGAATCAATATATGGATAGTATCCTCAATATCATTCTCAATAGAATCCATTTTTAACATATTTAAATAATGAACTCATGAATTTGACGTCATTTTCGTTTAACTTAGCGTCAGTTTTGCAATGTTGACGATATTTTCGTTAATCCAGAGCGAAATATCGCAAAGTTGGGGATATGTCGTAGAATATTCGCCAAGCATACCGTAAGTATTGTCAAGCGTTACAGACAGAGAGAAGAGCATATTATATATATTAGATGGTATGCCCGTTATATAATGGAATTCAAAGTTTGCAAAACGTTACCTCCCATTTAGCGTCATTTTTATAAATTTGGCTACGTTTTTATAAATTTGGCAACATTTTTATCAATTTGGCGACATTTCCGTTCATTTGGCAACATTTAAAAATCGTGCTTCACTTTTATTGATTTAGAGTCGTTTTTATCAATTAGCCGACATTTTAACAATTTGACGACATATTCGCTTATAAAAAGTTGCTAAGGTGGCGACATTCCCCTGAATGTGTTGCCAAAATTTCGCCAAGAGGAATAGACAGAGAAATATATTATTCGTATAGTAGACAAATGACATTTGGCCAATTGTTAGGAATGCAATTACAAAAGTTTCTTCTCTTGTAATTGGAAGGAACTAGATTCAGGAAAATAATGCTAAGAAATGTATCGCATGATGTTACTTATCAAAAGAGAACATATTTCACATGAGTTAATACTTTTTTCAATTTTATGGGATTTTTTTTATAGATTTCTTTGAAAAATATGTAATATCTCGAGAAAGGTTCTTGCGAACGTTTTAACATTTGTAGCAATCGCTTTCCAATATAAAATTGCAATTATTTACACTGAAGTTATTTACGTAACTTTGTTGAAAGCTTACAATTTTTGACAGTTTTTTAAATATTTCATTCGAAAATTTGGGTTTTTCTGAAAATTCGATTGAGATTAAAATCAATAGACTTCCAGTATTCCGTGATTCCAATTTTTGCACTAAATCTCCATTGAAATGCTCCATCTGCGCGTGAGCTATCGTCTCCACAGACTCACGATCACACATACACACACATATATACACACATAAAAATCTGATGCGGCCAGCACATGATTTTCCTTATATAATGTAATGAATTTATTTCTTTCATAGTGAAAAACTGATGTATAGTATCCAAGATACAGTGTTTTTAACGTTGGCGTACATTTGGCGCTTTTCAGTATGACAAAATGTAACAATATTTCAAAGTACCAAATGAACATATATTTTACGCAATGCTAAATTAACAATTACTAATATTGATAATACGATATCCCAATAGATTAATCTCCAAGTTCGATAAATGTGTCGCCATTTTTTACTATATACAAACGAAGAGAAGATAATTTTTTATGTACTAAAAGGTTTGCCTGTCATACGACGGAATTCAAAATTTGCAAAACGTTACCTACCACCCATTTGGCGTTATTTTCATCAATTTGCAGAAATTTTTATCAATTTGGCAATATTTTCGCCACTTTGAAAACATTTAAAAAGCCGGTAATTTGGCGACTTTAAAAAACATTGTCAAAATTTTCTGCTAGTGCTACGGACGGACAGACGAAAGGTTTTTTTAGTCGATGCTTATATTATTTCCAAAATATGGAATTTTCATTTAATACTAACTTTTTTCATTGATTTAGTGTTACTTTTATCAGTTTGGCGATATTTTCGTGAATTTGGCAACATTTTAAAAAGTCGTCAAGTTGGCAATATTTTGTACAAACCCTTTACAACCCTTACAAACCCTTTTTGTACCCCCCTTTGTTTATACCTTTATGTACAAAGAATTGGGTAGTTCTTATAGTAGGTAAATGAGCCAACGTAGTGGTCGAGTGGTCAAGGCGAGCGTTTCCACAGCAATCGCTCGACCGCTGCGTTGTGGGGTCCCACGTAAGGCATGGATGTTTGTGTTGTAAGCGTAGTGTGTTCCGCCCCTCTCTGGTGCGCCTGGGACAACGTCTTACGACGGCTAAATGGTCCACGTTCTGGTCGCTGACGAAAGGCGAATGACGAAATTCAAGTGCCTGGTCATTAAAAAAAAAAAAAAAAAAAAAGTAGGTAAATGACTATTGGTGTCGAAATAAAAAACTAGTACCTAAAGTATCTTCTCCCGTGAATAGAACGAGCTAGATGGACGAGGATGGTGTTAAATTATTACATAATATTACATACGAAAAGTGAGCCTACTTTAAAATAGTTCATAATTATTTTTTAATTCTATGTGATTTTTTGAAAACATTTATTTGGAAAATGTACAATATATTGATAAACGGTTGGCGCTATTGTTCTAATTTTTACATCAATCGCTTTATAATAAAAAAAGTACACAAGGAATGATTATTTAGGTGTCTATATTGATGTATTTTTCAAAATTTCATTCGAAAATTCGGAATGTTCTGAACATTCGATTGTTCGAACATTTAAAAGCAACAGGCTTCCAGTGTTTACAGATTGTGCTCTATGCACCAAATTTCGTTCAAATCGCTGCATTATTTCATGATATATCTTCTCCAAAGTCTCACTGACACACACTCACACACACACACACACACGCGCGCGCACACACACACACACACACAAACATACATACATTTACACACACACACACAGACATCACCTCAAAAATGTTCGATTCGTGTCCAGGGATGCTTGAAACGTGCTCTCACGTCGAAAACTCGAATTCAAATTTTTGATCTCTTCACAATACTTTCCTCATACATTATACTATGTATATAAAGAAAGTAAAAATCGAAGTCTAATTTGGGGTAAAATATATCTATTAATTTTATACCCTTCAATCTATTTTTATTTAAAGTATATCGTCATACTTTAACCCACAACCTTAATGTTGAAATTGACCTTTTTCTATTTCTTCATTCAAATTCGGAAAAGTATCGATATAGTACGACATTTAATATCATATATAACTTAAGTTAGTAAAAATGATTTTTTTTTAGAATTGTTAGTGAATATAGATGACGTATAACGCTGTGCAGTTTTCTTCTTTTCTATGCAAAACGCCTTTGAACTGTATTTTAAAATGTTTACACTGTAAATATTTCCATCAAACATTTTCATGTCTTTTTAAACATTCAATATCTTTGCGTTTATTCCAAAAATTAAATTTGAATAAAATCCGCCTCAAATACTTTATATATATATATATATATATATATATATATATATATATATATATATATATATATATATATATATATATATATATATATATATATATATATATATATATATATATATATATATATATTACTTTGTATAGCTTTTCAATTGCAGTTTTAAAGTAAAACTTTCTGTGAATATTTTATTTTGTAAGGAAATGTTAAATTTAAATATCTTAATGCATGCTAAAAAATGAATAAATAACAAAGATACCAAAGACACAAAGTCCGTAATGCCTGGCAATTGAGATGTAGGAATACGTATATTTGGCGCGAGGTTTCGCCTCAAAATCATTTTTGGGCAATTTGGCATCTCTGGGACTGGTGTCCATATGCTGGTGTGTTGATCGTTTATTTTTGTTTGTTGTTGTTGTTGATGGTATTTTGTCTGTGCAAAATCCATGTAATCATATTTTCTCTGCCACTGTTCAGCCAATTATAATCAAATTGCAAATATAAAAATATTTACGAATATGTAAATAAAGTTTCGATTGGTTGGAGAAACTTGTTTGTGCCGCGCAAATTTTACTGCTAAATGTAAATAAAATGGAATATCTTTGAAACTGCATAACCACATGAAACTATTACAACATGTAAAATACTCACTGCCAACGGCCTACCGTGCTGAAAACACCGGTTCTCGTTAGATCACCGAAGTCAAGCAGCATCGGGCGCGGTTAGTACTGGGGTGGGTGACCACCTGGGAACACCGCGTGCTGTTGGCACGTTTTGGGCGCGGTAGCCCGGTGGTTTTCGCGCTGGATTTGCACGATGCCACAACAGCCTTCGTGTTCATGAGGAGTACGATCACGTTAAACATATGGGTCCGTAAGTCCTTCCGAGAGGTTGGTGGTAGGGGAAGGAGGGTACGGTCCCTGTGGATGCCTCCCCCATTTGGTTCCTGTCTAAATTGGGTGGCAATTCCCGGCCGTCCAAACAGTTACCTTACACCTTTCTGGTAGATCGGACGGTCTGGGTCTCAACAACAACAACAACAACATGTAAAATACTCAAAGTGTCATGCATAGTACGCCATGAACATTTTTCAGTATTTACAACAATTGAAAAACAACTCAACTCATGAAAAAATGTTTGGTTCATAAACAGAATGTCACATGCTTGAAAACAATATTGGATCCACAACGATATATATATATATATATATATATATATATATATATATATATATATATATATATATATATATATATATAATTGAAAGATAAAGAAATTTAAATTGGATCTTAAGAAAGAAAATGCTTTAGTATTTATGCGCAAGGCAGCAATAAACACTAATTACAAAATATAATATATAAAAATTATGAAGGATACAAAAGAATTAAGAGAAAGAAGGCAGTGTAAGGTGCTTACATTATGGCGGTAAGGGGTAGTGACCTTACACCCCAGTTAACAACGTGCACGTCCTTGATGCCGCGACAAGTATATATATATATACTTGTATATATATATATATATATATAAGTATATATATATATATATATATACATATATATATATATATATATATATATATATATATATATATATATATATATATATATATATATATATATACACTATGTGACTGTGAAAATGAGACACCAAGAAGGACTGGGCAGAAAGTGATGAAAATCGGGAAACAGAGAGAGACAGCAAAGAACAATAAGTGATGTTTATTGCAACATGATACACCTATACTCTGAGCGATAACACCGTCTGATCCGTAGGGTGTAGAACCACCGTGGGCGACGAAATAGACAGAATCACGTCTGGGTACATAGTTAATGAATGTGCGGATGGTATCCAGATGGATGGCTGCCCATTCCCGGGCAACCATTTGCTAGAGATCGTCTTCTAAACTCGACGGTGGCAGCTCATGCAAGCGACGTCTAATCACGTCTCAGTCATGTTCGATTGGTGAGAGATCAGGGAAGACTGGTGGCCAGGGAAGTACATTCGTACATTGTAGGGCATGTTGGCTGATGCGTGCAGTGAGTGTTACGGCGTTATCCTGCTGGTAAATGGAATTGGGAATCCTCTGAATGAAGGGTAGTGTCCACCGGCCGCAGCACGTCATCCTCGTATCGTTGGGCCGTCATAGTGCCTGCCCTCAATACGGACCAGAGTTGACCTGCTATCGTAGGCAATGGCGACCTAAACCATGACGCCTCGCTGTCGTGAGGTGTGGCGTTCCACATATACGGACGGATTGGACCTGTCACCACTTCGGCGCTAGACTCGTACCCGGCCACTGCCATTGCTAAAACAGAAGCGCGAATCGTCTGAGAACATGGACCTGTGCCATTCCGTCGTTTACGTGGCTCTATCCCGACACCATTCCAAACGGAGGCGGCTGTGTTTTAGGGTTAGTGGCAAGCTTCTTATCGGGCGCCATTAGTGCAGGTTGTCAGAGTCCAATCGACAGATAATGGTCCTGGTCAATATGGGAGCATCAATGGTGTCCTGCGCATATTGTAAAAGGGAGACGAAAGTGGCCTGTGGAGCCGCCAATGCTTGGCAGCGGATGAGTCGGTCCACGTGTGCGGATGTCGCTCTGGACGTACTGGCACCCCTCAAACGTGCCACATTCCCTTGTTCCAACCATCTTCGCCACAGCAGGTGCACCGTGGACGCGTGCAGATGACTGCTCGCAGAGATTTGACGTATGAACCAACCTGCCCTTCTGTGTCCGATCACCATACCCTTCATGAAATCGTCTGTCTGCTGGAACTGCCTCTGTTGGCATTCTCTGCAACTACATCTTTCTTCTGAAACACAAAAAACTTTCAAAATCATTTCCCTGGCAGACAGAGCGGCGCGACTATTGCCGATTCGGCAATTCCTTCACATATATCTCATTCAACGTGCGCAGGACAGCTGCGCATTTCGCATTATTTATATAACTCAGTATCTACTACCCTGCAATTTGTATACTTTTCTGGCCACTCCTTTTTGCTGTTTCATTTTCACTGTCACGTAGTATATATATATATATATATATACATGTATATATGGGAGTAACTCCGTGAACGTTCGTACTGCCTCCCTGGTAGAATTTCGACTTGTTCATTCCGGTGCTTCTAGATTAAGCTGTTGAGATTGATCGTGTATACACGTGGTAGAAGAATGGTTCATGCAGCATGGTAATGCAATTTTCTTAATGTATCCTTTTTTCATTTTTTGTTGCCTGTAATCTGAGTTTAAGTATTTATAGTAATGTACTATTGCTTAATCTGAAACAGGCATTTGTTTGGGTTAATTGGAATTAAATACTCAGACCTGACGATGAATTTAATTCTAATTAATCATCGAATTTGGGATGGTGCTGTTCTTTTCTCTTATCGGCATTATGGCCGTGAATTTGCTTCTATGGTGATGTTAATATTACTTGAATTGTATTTTTTTATTTTTTATTTTTACATAATTCTTATTATTACATTTCAAATATATATATATATATATATATATATATATATATATATATATATATATATATATATATATATATATATATATATATATATATATTATATACATACATACACACACATATATATATATATATATATGTGTGTGTGTGTGTGTGTATGTATATACTCTTGTTTTAAAATCTATGTAAAATATACCACTTAAATATGTCAAATTTTGGTTTTATAAATTATTGAAGATTATTTATATTATCTAAGTTTAAAAGATTTAAATGTTTATCAGTCAATTGTTATATACATTATAAAATATTAGTATACATACATTGGAGTATAAAGTATGTTTGATTTCACAAAATTAATACATTGTTCTATTAACAGCCGAATAATTAAGCTGTTTTATATAGATAGAAATAATTAAAGCACATTGAATCCGACTATGACCGTACACATATTTTTACAAACTCATTTCAGTAAAACAGAGTTTAAAAATTAATTTTTAATCATCCTTACACAAAAGGTCAGAATTTATTATTAAACAAAAATAGAAATTCCCATAGTTTTTAATGTTTGAAACTAATGTACACAAGAAAATAAAAATTAAAAGCAAATCAATGAAATGTGATGATTACAAATCCCCCAAAGTGATAGAAATGTTTTTAGTCAGAAACTATCTTCTTGATGTCAAACTATAAAAAAAATACTAATAGTTTAAAAATACAGATTTCATCGAAAATGAAATCTAACAATACTTCAGTTATGTGGCGCCCTGGGCAGAACTGTACTTAGAAGCAGCATATATCGATAGTTATCGATCAGAATCTACAAACTTCTGAACTTTCTGCCGATATATAAACTTTTCCAGCTTATCAGCTACATTGAACCATTTCTATTTTATGGTATTGAATTTATGTCGACATATCACAGGAAATAGTACCATGCAAGAAATTTATAAAGGATCCTTCTTCTGGTGGTAAGTGGTATGCACACTTCAGTTATTACAAAACTATAAAGCATTTTCATTCTTTGCACACCTATTACTTTCCTTATATACGTAACGTATAAGGAAAGCATCGAGAAGGGGTCGACAATTCGAATTCGAGTTTTCGACGGGAGAGCACGTTTCAAGCATCCCTGATCACGAATCGAACATTTTTGAAGTGATGTCTGTGTGTGTGTATGTGAAAGTGCGTTGTTGTGTGTGTGTGTCTGAAAGTATGTCTGTGTGTGTGTGTGTATGTGAAAGTGCGTTGTTGTGTGTGTGTGTGTGTGAAAGAATGTGTATGTGTGTGTGTGTGTGTGTGTGTGTGTGTCAGTGAGACTGTAGAGACAATATCTCATAAACGAAAATGGAGCGATTCGAATGGAATTTGGTACAAACCTCACAATCCGTGAATACTGGAAGGCTATTGCTTTAAAACACAATCGAATGTTCAGAACCCTCCCTAAATTTTCGAGTGAAATTTTGAAAAAATCATCAAAAAATCAAAACCTTTAATACATTTACGCAATTAGACATTTCCTATGTAATTTTTCCTTAGAAAACGATTGCCATAAACTTTAGAACGCTAGCATGAACCGTTCTCGAGGTATTGCACACTTTTAAAATAAATATATCAAAAAATCCCATAAATTAAAAAAAAATATTAACTGTTGAGAAACATGCTCATTTTTCATATGTAATACCATGCGATACATTTGGTGACATCATTGTCGCGGATCCAGCTCGTTCCAGTCATGAGAAAAGATATTTTTAGTAATACTTTTGTATTTGAACGCCAGTAGTCATTTATCTGCTATAAGGATAACTTATTTCTCCGTCCATAACGTTTGGCGAGATTTTGGCGACTTATTTGGTGGAATGTCTCCAACTTGTTCGACTTTTTTAAATGTTGTCAATTTAACGAAAATCTCGCCAAGGATAAAAATGACGCTAAATCAATGAAAATGACGATTAATTGTCGAAAATTCAATATCTTAGAAATTATATAAGTATCTATTACAAGAAAATCTATTTTTTTACTGTAAAAGTAGTAAATTCATTGCATTATATAAGGAAAGTCATGTGTTGCCCATATCAGATTTTTTTTTGTACACTGATACGAATTTTAGAAAAACACACATACACGAAAGCAACATATCTATTATTGAAGATAAATCTCCACATTCCCTGGAATTTCATTTCGAATTTATATCAGGCATTATCTAATCTCTATAATAGATCCTAAGAAATAGATGCTTCAAACATGTTTAGTAAAAATCACAGTGTACTGAATTTTTTAGTGCAGTAGGTGGTTTACAACTCTAAATGTTTTATTCATTGTTTCCACTGCAGTTCGGGAGACTTAATCTCTCTCCATAATCGATCCTAAGAAATTAATATTGGAAAGAAAATGCAAGTATTTGAATTGGAAATGACATTCTTAAAGTTAAATGTGGCTATCTCTAGTGAATCCGAACTTTCTCCATAATTTAGTGCGGAATTTACACCATCAATTATTCACCTTTCTGATAGGTCGGACGGTCTGTGTTTCAACAACAACAACCATCAATTATTCAACCTTTATCTATATTGGCTTTTGAGAAATATATGGTTCAAAAAATTTCAGTAAAAGAAATAGTCTAGCAAACTGTTCGGGCCTTAATAAAATTTTATCACCCATACGTATTATATATAATCCCGAATCTATTAAAAATCTTCCTCTACATAAAACAGCAGTTAGTTCCAAGTTTTTCCAAACTACAAATTGTTCACCCAGCCAGCAACCTTATAGAAATCTTAAAATTATTTGCCTTATAAGAGGTAGTTTTTGTTTTACACAAATAATTTAATATACCAAAACTGTCTTTGGTAAATGTTTCTGTCTTGGACTGGATTGGATTCTTTGATGCACACAACACCTATTTTATCGGGTGCAATATCTGAAATTGTATTCCGTACTAGTAAGGCTATGTTTATGTGAACATTATATTTCAACCATAAATAACATCCAGAAACGAATTATATGCATCTGGAGGATAGATTATGGACCATTTAGCCACATCTTGCGGCTTTAGCAAAGTCCTTCATGATGTCTGTATTTCCTACTCTAGGTGTTAAGAATTCACCTGGCTAGGATATATTATGCTTCCTACTTGCTTTTAAAATAAGTAAGCGTGCAGTGTTCACTGAATGTGCATGGTCCAAATTTCGTTCGGGAGTCTCCTTTCTTTCATGAGATATCGTCTCCGCAGATCCACATACACACATAAAGCCCACCTCAAGAACGATTGTATGGCTTTCAAGGTGATCGAAACGGTACCTTTTGTCAAATAATCTAAATCAAATATTCAACTCCCTCACTACTTCCCCTCTCCGGCAACTCAACCAGCTGCCCATACCTTGGGGTGAGTCGGGGTGGCCTGGGTCTTTCACTACTTCCCATCTACATTACATTATGTATATAGAGAAATTAAAATATTATCCAAGCGGTTTATCCTAAAATAATTGGCTTAATTTTATTCGCCCAGTCATTAAATGCTCGTTTCTTTAATGCAATGCGGCAATTTTAATCTTTAATTTTTAGGAATTTTTGAAGGGCCAACTCGGAAAAAGGCTATTTCCAATCATGTAAAAGTCTGACCAGTGCCAAGGTAATGATTAATTGATATAAATACCAAATTTCATGAAATTTATTCAGAGAGGTTTTAATCTAAAATGGATGATTGCATTGCATAGGCAAGACACACAAACACAGAATAGAATCCTTATATAATGAATTTGTGTTGTAGAATGCATTAAATTTATAAACATAATTTTTCTTCCCATTACAATGTATTTTCTATATTTACTATGTATTGTGTAAATCAGTAAGAAAAAGCATCCGATTTTTACAATCGCTAACTCTGGCCAACCCATGCAACATGCTTCGGAAGTCCGGAGATGGCAAAGATTTTTTAGACTCATATAGTAAGATGGGTAATTTTCTACTAACACCCGGATATATCTTCTAATCTGCGACATTATAAGTAGTACGCGTATATTTTTCCATACAATTTTAGCACTTTTATTTTGACATATATTCAAATCAATTACTGCCTTCAGGTTTAAAGATTAAGGGTTTATTAATATTTTCAATTTATACATATAAACTACTAATACAGGTTATATCTTCCAATATTCGCGTATATAAGTAGTACTGGTACCATACAATTTTAGCGCTTTTATTTTGCATATGTTGATTCAATACCATATTTTATGTAAATTTGCTTACAAACGGGCCAGAATGTTTTATTCTTCAGATCTGCCCCCGAAGATAATTTCGTGTAGCGAGAACAGAGGTTTTGAAATTTTTTAGGAGTATTAAATAAAATATTTTAACATAATACTTTGATTAAAAATGTCATTTATTGCACTATAGGTATTTGCACATGATTCCCCTTTTTAAATTTATTTATATTATATATTCCGTACGAAGAACGGATATGCTGCTAGAATTAAAATATAACTTAAATATAACATGCTTCGGAAGTCGGGTCTTTCGTTATTAAATTTACAGCGACACTAAAATATGCCACACCCTGTTAAGCAATAATATCACGGGCACAAAAATGGGATGAAAATAACTTGTTAGTTTAAAGACACGATTGAGGGAGAAAGCATTACATTCCGAATACCCGACTGCAGAATAAGGTGGTTTATATGTCGGACACTTACGATAATATACGAACGATTACGAGGCCAAATAAAGTTGATTTAACAAATCAAATAAATAGTAAAATAAAACGTAATGAACTTAATCAAAGAATTTTCACCACATGATAATCTTTGCAAATGCATTATACTTAAAGGACATTTGATTGCTTTAAAGTAATGTACATGTTTTTAACATGATTCTGATTTTCATCGGTACTAGCTTCCCCAAAGGCGACTCGATTTTTTTAATAAACTTTGCAAATAGATGTACGTTGAAAACATAAAATATAACTTCGTTTCTGAATAAAGCAAAAAAAAAATTGAAGCAGTAGCTGCATTTTTCCGTAGAGATAAATATTAATATCAGAGACAGTTTCATATTTCTTCAAAAATATCTAAATATTCATGGATTCTCTTTGATGTTAGAAATGCATTTTTTGAGAATATATGATAAAGTTTTTTCAAAACCTTTATAAGCTGGAAGACGTAAGAAAAACCTTCGCATATATTTGCATTGTTGATGCAGAAATCGTATTGAAAGAATGAATTTGGAATTAGATACAGAGATCAAAATATCGAAATGTTCCATAGCAAAATGTCAGAACTGTATTTTTCGGACGAGAATTTTCTATCTTTGTAGCAAAATACTTCATGTAACGCAAACAAATATGTTTTAATGTAGGATTTTATTAAATAAACTTTTGCTTCTAACCAGCGCATCTATTTTACTTATACTATATATAAAAAAACTAACGCTTCATGATTTAGTAATTGAACATCTTGATGCAGAATAATTTTATATGCATAAATGTGCCATTTTATTGAATAATACAGGGTGTCCCAAAAAGATTGAAAATAGCTTTAATTCGTTACCTGTTGGAAATACTAAGTGGGCAGTGTAAATTGCAAAAATGTTGAAAGTAAGGTAGGAAATAAGTCTACGTTAATGAAATTGTCCTCCCATTGATTTTCAAAAAGTTACAATTTTTTAATTTTTGTACGACCCCTCTTAGACAAACTTGGTCAATCAGAAAATGTTTATTTTTAATAGTATTCAGTAGCTTTAATGCTGAGGTTTTGGAATCAAATTTCAAGTTGTGATTCTCGAAGTGGACACCGAAAATTTTCTTTAGATACCAATTTTCTTCAGGTTTGCTTTTTTGTACTACAGGTTTTTATTCGTTTGGCCAATTTGTAAATGTCACATTGTCCCAACCTCCCAAACGATGATCAGACTGTGAATCTTCAAACTAGTCAGGTGATGCTCTAACCACTGAGCTACTGCTACAGGATGCCAATTTATTCTAGTTGGAATGTACTCAATATTATCCTCACTCTGAAGCCAGATCGGCGTACAATTGACGATCTGAACGATCAACGCCGTATTTCCTGCTTGTTTATTATCTAGCCTCGCATCATATGTTGTTGTAATGTTGAAACTGTATAGATAATTGACAAGGTCCACTCTGCCCACCATCATCATTGCATCTAAATTGAAGTTTTAACTCTTTCGGACACAATTTTAAAAGCTGCGCTGTCCAGCTGAAAGTCAAGCGTGGCCTACAGATGCTGTAATCATTGAGCTAATGTAGCTAAATCCTCATCTTTTCTCGTTTAAGTAGACTGCATAAGATATATCTCATCAAAATCATATTTATAAAAAGAGCCACATTTTTCAGATTTACAAAAGTGTCAGCAGTATAGATGATTAAGACACTCCATTTGTTCGTATATTTAGCCAACACAGTATGTATTTCTGCTTAACTTATAAATATGAAAAAAATATGTATATTATTCTTTGAATATAATTCTTACATATATTGTTCTTTGAATATATTTAGAATTTAAGTTGAGAACACATTATGGATTCCAAAAAATAGCTAAAAAGTTTAATTTAGCTTATCATTATTATATCTTATCATCTTTATAAACAATTGTGTTAACATTAACATTGATTGACTAACTAAAATTATTAATTTTTCACAGTATTTAAGCCCATCAAATGCAGTTAGACCAACATACCAAAAATATTAAGTTGTACATTTCGTTGTGTTTATTTTGTTTAACAATATATGGCGTTAAGAGTCAACAAGATGGATGCCATATATCATTTTGAAGTGGGTCATGTGATCGTTTCATATCATGGTCACGTGATCGTTTCATATAAGAGGTGTAATTATTATTTTAATTTTTATTTAAAAAACTACTGAACATATTTCGCTGAATTTTTTTTTTATATATTTTATGGAGCAATTTGAATATTACCTAAAATTTTCGAAGCAATTTGTGAATTTTAAATCCGCTTGAAAAATGTTTGAAAAATTAGGTCCCATAGGGCTCAATGTATTTCATTTTTTCGACCCGGGTTCAATCCAAAACTAATTGGGTGATATTATTCATTTATATTCCCATAGGTTCTACAGACAGTCTGAACAACATACTAAAATTTCATTTTGATTAAGTCATTTTTACGGCAGTTATCGTGCTAACGGACAGACAGACAGAGAGACAGACAGACAGACAGACAGACAGAATGAACAAAGTCATAAACACTTTTCAACTTTGTTGTAAAGTGTTAAAAACTGTTGACTTAATCAAAATTGACCAAGTAACGTTACATCCCGTGATCGATATTATAGGTATGCAAAGTTTAAGTTTTCTTGATCTCTGTAAGCTTCTTGAGGATGCAGAAAAAATTGCCGGTCCATTTCGAATTTCCACTTTCCATTCGAATTTCGAATTTCCACAGAAAGGAAATCTGAAATCTTTCTGTCTCTATAACTGTGCAAAAATTTAGCTTACATCATCTGGAGTCCTGTTGAGGTCCTCGGAAAACTTTTCGAACCCTCCCCCTCACTAAGTTCTCAGTCTCCAAAAGGTGGACTCTGAAATATAATATATCTCTCGTGGACGATACTATAGGTGCAGAAATATTCGTTATTATAGGTAACACGGTCTTTTCTGAAGCATCAGAAAGATATTTTTTTCTCCTCCCAATGGGAGGGGGAAAATATTTTGACTTTATCAAGGGGGTTGATACTATAAGTGTACAAAAATTCAGACTTCTGGGTCAACGGGTGGCCGCTATTGAAGGGTATAGAAAGACAGAAACACATTAGACAATTATATACATACTACTATAATTGTAAGAGGAATTACCATTATTTATTACAGTAAAAATACTATGAAAATCTGAAATATTGAAAATTTCAAGCTTGAATAAAAACTCTTTCTTATTCTATCTAGTACTAGTTTTTTGCATTTACATATAATGTATTTATACATAAAATTTCATAACAGTAAGTGCTTGGATTCTTAGTTCATCATATCTACACCACACACACAACACATGCACGCACGCACGCACACACACACACGCACGCACACATGCACGCGCGTGTGTGCGCTCAACTGGACGTACTTATAAAAGTGTTTGTATTGTGTTTAGGAAATCTTTCAATGTGCTTATCATCAAAATGTGGATTTCAATATTTATAATGAAACAAATATTTCTGTATAACTCAGTATGGTAAAGTAAAACATGAAAAGTGCCAATGTGATGACTATCATCAAATTTACCAAATTTGATGATTACCATCAATGTTTACATCAAGTGTACCAATTGTATTCGATGGGAGTTTCGAATTTAAAATTTTCGAAGCAATTAAACATTTTCAATACCATAGAACGATTAAATAAAACTACAGAAAGTAACAACGTAATCATGTTTGTCATCATGTTTGTCATCATCATCATGTTTGTCAATGTTACATATATGATAAAGGTTATGCCTTTCAAAATTTCGAATTCGAAATTTTCAGGAGCAGCAATACTTTCTTTATACCAAAATGAAAAATTGAAAGTAACAATGTGATCAAAGTCGTTATCGAATTATATATGATGAAATTTTGTTCTATGAAAATACATTCTTTACATTCAATGCATTTTCTTTACATTCAATACATTCTTTACATTCAATACATTCTTTACATTAAATACATTCTTTATATCTTATAGTATGAATCAAGAAATAGAAAGTATCAATGTGATAATGATTGTCATCAAACTTTGCATGAAGTTTTATTCTATAAAAATTTGGAATTCAATTTTTTCAATGAAGCAATACATTTATCATACCATATTTTGATAAAGAAACTATATAGAAAGTAACAACGTGGCCATGATCGTCATTTAAGTGTATACGACGAAATTTTGTTGCATCAATTATCTATCATTATTGTCACACAATTTAATTAATAAAGTTTCGTTTATAAAAAATATATTGTTATATGTATATGAAAACAGCATTTTTATATTTAAAACATGTCTGCTTTAAATACAGTAAACTGTTTATGGAGTACGCTGAATGCAGTACATTATATGATACGTTCTGTTTTAATTAATTAAAACAGAACATATAGCATGATGTGTATATGCGTTATGATCATATAGAACATTTAAATAACAATTGGTAGTTCATATAGATATCCTAAGATAATAAATGTAATGGGTAAAACTGTGTATATAGAACCAACTTACGTATTAACATAAATAGTAATTATTTGAGATATTATAATGCTATTAAAATTAGTGAAATATTCTGTCAGCGGATATAGCTGTTATAGTCCATCCTCAATGATTGAATTTTGGATGAAATATTTAAAAGTAAGGCAAATACTTCGTAACAAGCTAATGTTTCATTTTCTGTTCCAAAGTCCCTGAAGGAGACCCCAATGCTTTTATGCTTTCTAATAAACATTTCAAATAGACGCGAATACAGAAACGGAAAAAATGCAACTGTGTACCTGAATGAAAGAAAGTACACATGAGCGGTGCATTTTTCCTTAGGCATATAAATATTAATATAAGTGACGGTTTCTTATTTATTCAAAAATACCTAAATATTCATGAATTCGCTTTCATGTCAGAAATGCAATTTTAGGAATATTTCAGATATTTTTAAAAAAGCCATATAGAAAAAAGAGGGGGAAATATTATGTATATATATATATATATATATATATATATATATATATATATATATATATATACAGGGTGCCTCAAAAACATTGACCTCGGCTTTTATTCCTTAAATATTGATCTTAGACATGTATAATACATTACAAAGTTGCGTAAAAAAAGCTACAGAATTTTTTTATGAAATCGATAAACATTTTCAGGGGATTAAATTTGAAGAAATGCAAAATTTAAATTTTTATACGGACCCCGTACAAAAACATTTCCAATGAGTAAAATGTGACCCATACACTAATAAGGTGATATACGAAATTTCAGCATTTAGTCATAAAAAGTCCCAGAGATATGTTTAACAAAGTTGGTGAGGGATTAATTACAAATTAAAATGTAAATGTTTACAACAAGAGTGCAAAATGACGCAGCGCAGAAATGAAACATAGGCAAATGATATCTGCCTTTATCTTTAATGGATCTTTGGTATGCATGGAAAACATTTTGAACAACTTTTGTAATCTTAGTGCAAAGTTATTATTTCTACACAGTGTAAATACGTTTGTACCAATAAATAGTAAAACTATTATTTATTTATGTAAACATAGTTTTTCTTTCGTAATTTGTGTATGATCCCTGAAACGCGATCTGCCGACATGATTTTTCCCTTCTGAGAGCCCAAGTCGATGCATCGAAAAGCGGTTTAAGTCAGCATTTTTGCTTTTTCATATCTCTGGGAATTTTTATGATAACGTGCTATAAATTTGTACATCATCTTATTAGCGTATGGGGCATATTTTACTCATTGGAAATGATTTTGTACGGGGGCGGTATAAAAGTTTTAATTTTGTATTTCTTAAAACTTCATTCCCTTGAAAATTTTAATCGATTTCATAAAATTATGTACCTTTTCTTAAGCAAATTTGTAATTTAATAGATATGTCTAAGATCAATATTTAAGGAATAAAACCGGAGGTAAATGTTTTTGGCACATCATATATACATATATATATATATATATATATATATATATATATATTCTACACTCTAAGATAAAAAAATCGACGAACACTGCAAAATAATGCGATAAGTAATGAAACTGTACATGCAAACATCTTTCGACCGAATATGCAAATGATCAAAAATTCACAGCCAATAAATGAATAGTCGAAACTACAGCGCACTCAAAAATTGAGCACCATGGTGGTGTATATAAGGAGCGAATCTCGCTTTCAGGAATAAAACATGCGGTGAATTTCGATTGCGTTTACGTATCTTCATTGTAACAATGCCTAGCCGGCGAACTACGAGCATATGAAGGAGTTTCAAAGATCGCGTGTGGTTGAACTAAATGAGGCTGGATGAGCACACCGCCGGAACCCTCGGTATTTAGGTAAGAGCAATGCAGCAATATATATATATATATATATATATATATATATATATATAAGGAATTTAATGGACATTTTAAGGAATGAACAATAGTCAATATGAAGTTACTTAAATGAGTAAATATGTTTCGTACTATCTTAAAGAATTTCTGTTTTAAGAATGTCAAACTTTCTATTAATGTTATCTATCTACAGTGAAATTTGTATATGGTTGGATCTTTTCTTCACGGGGGTGCATAAGAAAGTGTAGAGTTTTTTTATACAAATGTCACCTACTAAATGGCAGTCGCTTACCTAATTTCCTTCACCTTAAATTAAAAACATTGCAATTGCAATTAAATGCTATTAAGAAATTTCAAAGAACGTAATGCCCGTTACTATGTGTTCCAAACTCTCTATAAAAAATAAAATTAAGAAATAAATATAATATAATCATTGAAAGTATATAATAGAGAAATGGTGTTTTTACAAACGGCTATTGATGTAAATTTATAGCACATAATGCACATATTCATTATGCAATTTTAGAGTTACGCAGTTTTCATTGATCCCTTGCAAGACGTATAAATGGAGCTTTCCTACCACTTAGAAAGGGAAAATGCAAATCTGAGGATTTAAAAATGCATCTCTGAAATGTTATTAAGTATATATAGAGGTTCATAATTTAATAAAGTTTAAGATAGAAAAGGAAAAATATACATGCATAACAATTTTATCAAATTGCAAATAATAATACGTTTTGAAGGGTATAAAATATTAATTAGCTTATTTTTACTTTCCCTACAATACATGGTAATGTATAGGTAAAGTATTGGAATTATGTGGAAAATCGCAACTCGAGTTTTCGACGGATCTACACGTTTCGAGACCTGTAGAATTCGAAAAAAACTATTTTTAGCGTGACGCCTGTGTGTGTGTCAGTGTGTCCGCAGTGTGTCTGTCTGTCTATGCAGATTTTGTATCCACTCTAACTAAAAACTGATGGACCGAATTTCATTGGCGAATCTGGTTTTGATAAGTCTTGGGTACGATTCGGGATAAAAGAACCTGCCTTTTTTGCGAAATAGTCCGCAAAAGTCAGTATCCACACTAGCTTAAAAACTAATAAACCGAATTTCACAAAAGTCGGTAGATAAGTTCAATTGTGTGACATTAGATATTGGTGCGATTCGGAAAAAATAACCTGCCTTTTATTGCAAAATGTCCCGCAAAAATTGCAAAAATCTAATATAAAAACTACATATGCTCAAATATATCCATTAAGTGCTTATTTAATACGCATTTTTTAACGAAGAAAAGAATAAGAGAAACCGCATTTCTCTCGGACTAGACGTTTTCGAGATATTTTAGTTTTTTCGTATTTTCTCTACGCCACCTTTGAAAATAAGTCCAGTTATCAAATGAGAACGAAAATTGAATTAAAAGTAAATTAAATTTAATTAAAATAAAGAGAACGTGAATATAAGTCTGCAGGGAAAGTCATGTGCTGCCCACATCAGATTTTTGCAGTTGTAATTCAGATTCAATGTACTTAAAAAAAGTAGGTTTTATTAGAACTTTCTAATTTGGTTTGCTTTAATATCTATAAGTGTTTATTTCAAGAAACTTTGCTTTGCATATACTTTTACAATATTTTTTTTATTTTCTCATACTATGCAGTATTGGGAAAATATTGTTTTCCGAATTCATGATTTTGATTACAGTATATGTTTTAAGAACTCTAGAATATGTTTCGGCTATTTTGGAGTGCTGCCCGTCTGCCTGTCTATCTGTCTGTCTGCACATTTGTCTGTGGTCGATTTTTTGTGTAGACGAGAGCTGCCACAAGTATTTATGGCTTTTCGCGAAGCTTTATATTCGGCTTTGTTATGAAATAATATAGAACTAGATAGAATTTTAAAAATTGGAACTGAAACTTTGAAATTTATTGATATATCTGCTCATATATATGGATACCTAATAGTTTCATTCATTGAAGAGATAAATTGTCGTTATTTGTGTTCGAAGAGAAAACTTTACCCTCGAGGAAACATTTTCAGGTATGGTGTCACACCAAAGATTTTACAAGTGCTTTAAAATGAGGGGTAACACGTTATAAGTGTAATCATTCGAACCAACGATTTTAAAATATTTTCCTGTAACATTTGAAAAAGAAGAAACCTAGAAATTGATTATGATATGACATATTCGCGTTGAACCACGCTTCACTTAATTTTAATTACATACAGGCAGATACTTGCTGGAAATGTCTGCGTAAAAATTAGGGATCAATGTACCATACATTTTACTTTATTACCAACTCTAGCAGAAATAACGCGAATAAAATAGGAACCCATTTGACTTTATCTGAGTTTATTAAAACTACCCATCTCTTTCCATTGTTATTTGGAAATGTCTTCTTTATAAAATAAGTCCTTCACATGAGAAGTTAATAGCAGAACATGGTAATGCCTCTAGCTGCTTCTATTAAATTGTCTTGATCCTATGCATTATTTTTGGAAAACTGAAGACCAGTTTAGAACATTATCATTTGTCTCAATATATTGAGTCCGTTGTAAGGGTGTTTTTATTTTAAAGTTTAATAATTTAGATCTTTGCAGGTGATGGTACATAAAAAGCACTTCTGTGCTATCAATGTATGTACCAGCGCGCCTGCGATTGCCCTTTACAATATACATATCGACAATTAAAATCCCATGTCTAGACTTAGAATTTTGTATAAACATAAGAGTATTATTTCCGATTTCTTTTTTTATTTTGTGAATTCAATCCAATACTATTTCTTTAAAAGAATGCATTACGTATTTCGATATTTTGTTTTATGTTACTGCAATTTTAATGAATTTTGTGAAATTTCTCAAAATACCAGAATTGCTTGTAGCATTATTTTAATATATTTCTTATGTGTCATATTTAGCTGTATAATTGGGTATCCTTGGAGTAAATATTTTACGAATACATATCCAGGACTAAAAAAAAATATTGTTATTGTATATATATCCGTACATTTGCTTTTATCTACGCACCATTTTTTACTGCGCCTACTCTATCTAAATTATTTGCGCGTAGGATAGAGAAAGGGAACAGGAAAACTAAAAAACATCCTGATTTAAAATTTTGAATATAATATAATGTAAAATATTTTGTGTTATGATTTTCATTTTTACTTTGTTTATAATGTATAAGGAAAGCATTGTGTGACGGGGTCGAAAATTCGTATTCGAGTTTTCGACGGGAAAGGGGCACGTTTCAAGCATCACTGAACACAAATCAGAAGTTTTTGAGATAATATGTGTATGTGCGCTTGTGTGCATGAGTATATGCGTGTGAAAGTGTGTGTGTGTGTGTGAAAGTATGTATGTGTGTGTGTGTGTGTGTGTGTGTGTGTGTGTGTGTCAGTGAGTCTGTGAAGACGATAACTTACGAACACATGGACCAGTTCTAACGAAATTTGGTACAAATATTACAATCCATGAATACTGGAAGCCTATTGTTTTTATATGCATTCGAATGTAAGCCACCCTCCCTCTAAATTTTCGAGTGAAATTTCGAAAGAAATCATCAATAAATTAAAAAAAATAATAAAGTTAGGCAAATAGTCATTTCTTAAGTAATTTTTCATTAGAAAACGATTGTGATAAATTTTAGAAATATAGCTTGAACCGTTCTCGAGATATTTTAAATTTTTCAAGAAAATTATCAAAAATCATATAAAATAAAAAAATATTACCTATTGCAAAATCTGTTTGTTCACTTTGCATAAGTGAAATTATGCGATAAATTTGGTGACATCATTCCCGTGGATTTAGTTAGTTCCATTCATATGAAAAGATAATTTAGGTAATATTTTTGTATTTGGACGCTAATAGTCATGTATCTGCTACAAGAATAACTTGTATCTCCGTCCATAACGCTCGGCGAGATTTTGGCGAAATGTCGCCAACTTGGCGACTTTTAAAATGTTGCTACATTAACGAAAATGTCGCCAAACTAATAAAAATGACGCTAAATCAATAAGAATGACGATTAGATGATGCAATTTCAAAATCTTGGAAATACCATAAGAGTAGACTATAAGAATAACACATTTCTCGAGAAATTTAGCGGGGTGTCGGCAACTTGGCGACTATTTTAAGTGTTGGTAAAATGACAAAACTTTCGACAAATTGATAAAAATGACTCCAAATTTGAAGTATGTCTCCTAAATTCTGATTTCCGTCATATGTCGGGCATACCTTCTAGTATATAAAAATTATCCTTCTCTCCTTTTGCCTGTAACACTTGGCGATGCATTTGGAATACTCAGCGAATAATTTAGCAAAATATTTTAAACTTGGCGATAGTTCGCCCCAGACTAACAAAAATATCGTCAAAATTGCAAGAAATGACGTTAAATTAATGAAAATTACGCCTAATTGATGACGTAATTATTAAGGAATTTTAATATATGGACTATATCGCTTATTGAGGATGTTATCAATATTGATGACTATTTATGTAGAGTTGCGCAAAATATAAGGTTATTGAGTATTTTGAGATAGTTTTACATGTTGTCATCCGGAAAATCGCCAAATGTACAATTCAACGAAAAAAACACAGCGTCTATAAATATATATTATTTTCGACTGTAAAAGTAGTAAATTCATTGCATTATATAAGGAAAGGCATGTGTTGCACACATCAGACTTTTTACTTTATTACCGAATCTAGCAGAAATAATGAGAATAAAATAGAAACTCATCTGACTTTATCTGAGTTTATCAAAACTACCCATCAATTTTCATTGTTATTTGGAAATATCTTCTTTATTAAATAAGTCCTTCATGAGAAGTTAATGGCAAAACATGTTAATGTGCCTCTAGCTGCTTCTATTAAATTATATTGATCCTGTGCAATATTTTTGTAAAACTGAAGATACGTTTAGATCATTATCATTTGTCTCAATATATTGAGTCTGTTGTAAAGGGTTTTCATTTTAAAGTTTAATAATTTAAATCTTTGCAGATAATGGTAAATAGAAATAACTTTTGTGCTATCAATGTATATAAAAGCGCCCCTCAGATTTCCATTTACAATATACATATTGACAATTAAAATCCCATGCCTTGACTTGGAATTTTGAATAAACATAAGAAAATTATTTCCGATTCCTTTTTTAAATTTCATGATTTCAATCCAATACTATTTCTTTAAAAGAATATATTACGTATTTGGATATTTATTTTTTATTTTACTGCAATTTTTAATGATTTTTGCAAAATTTCATTAAATAACAAGATTGCTTGTAGCATTAATTTAATATGTTTCTTAGGTGTCACATTTAGCTGTTTAATAGAGTATCCCTGCAGTAAATAATTTACGAATACATCATCAGGAATAAAAAATAGAAGCAATTATTGTATTTATATCCGTACATTTGTTTTCATCTACGCAACATTAATTTTTTATTGCTCCTGTTTTATTTAAATTATTTGCGCATAGGATAGGGAAAGGGAACGGAACTAAAAATATCCTGATTTAAAATTTTGTAAATAATGTAATGTAAAATATTTTGTGTTATGATTTCCATTTTTATATAAGCTAATGCTTCTAATAAGCAGTTATGGTCGCTGTATATGATATGTTTATAAAAGGTTTTGATCGTTTTATTAAAAAAGTGGTTACGGTATTCCTATTTGAATCTCTCTATATTATAAAAATCCACAAACTCCTTAATTGATTATGGTATGACAAATATGATTTCAGCTCCACTTAATTTTAATTACCTACACGCAGTTACTTGTTGAAAATGTCTGCGTAAAAATTACCAATTATCGTACCATTTATTTTACTTTATTACCGCCTCTAGCAGGAATAATGAGAATAAAATAGGATATCATCTGACTTGGAAGTTTAGAAAAACTACCCCTCTCTTTTGATTGTAACTTGGAAATTTCTTTCTTATTAAATAAGTCCTAAGTAACACGTTACTCACAGTTAGTAACACGTTACTAACAGTGACTGCTTTTATTAAATTCTCTCGATTCTACATATTATTTTTGTAGAACTGAAGAAACTTTAACGCATTATCATTTGTCTCAATATATGGAGTCCGTTATAAAGGTTTTTATTTTAAGTTTAATAATTTGGATCTTTGCAGGTGATGCTAAATAAAAAAGCACTTCTGTGCTATCTATGCCAATAAAAGTAGACCGCAGATTACCATTTACAATATATATATTAACAATTGAAATCCCATGCTTCGACGTAGAATTTAGAATAAACATAAGAAAATCATTTTTGGTTTTTTTTTTAATTTTGTAATTTTGATGACACTACTATTTTTTTTAAAGAATGTACTACGTATTTCGACATTTCTTTTACTTTATTGTAATTTTTAATGATTTTTGTGAAATTTCTCAAAATACCAGAATTGCGTGTAAGATTATTTTAATATTTTTCTTATGTGTCACATTTAGCTGTTTAAGAGGGTATCCTGGCTGTAAATGTTTCACGAATACATCATCAGGAATAAATATAAACACTGTTAGTATATTTCTATCCGTATATTTGCCTTTATCTACTTGCAATTAGATTTACTGCATCTACTTGCAATTAGATTTACTGCATCTAAATTATTTGCACGCAGAGTAGAGGAAGGGAACCGGAAATCTAAAAAGCATCCTGATTTAAAACATTAAATGTGATATAATAAACAATACTTTGTTATGATTTTCATTTGTATATAAGCTAATGCGTCTAAAAACATTAGGAAATGTTTATAACAACTGTGATCGTTTTATTAAGAAAGTGGTTATGATATAAACTCCTGTTTGTAAAAACACCGTAACACCATGAAGGAATCATAAGAGTTGAATTAAATTTAATTCAAAAAACAACCTGCATTGATACAAATAGAATTAATAGATTAAATTTACAAAGCAAAAAACTTATATTGCATGTAGAAATTCGGTATTTGGTGAAGCCACAACGCACTGCAATATCTGCTTCTATACGACGTGTTATTCAAAAATATTATGAATTTGTACCTTAGGAAGAGCATTCCAGATTGCTTCTATCCGAACCCAAAGTTCAGCTGTATTAGCTACGGCAAGAGCGCCACTAGCGAGATGCTAACCGACAAAATCCCAGACATGTTCACTTTAATAGGCAACATATCCGGTGAATAGACAGGCCAAGGAAGAAGTTGTATCTGTTGTGCTGAAAAGAAGACTTGAAAATTCCTAGCAACATGTGAACGGGCATTGTGCTGTTCAAATACAGCTCCAGGTATGCTTTTAAGAAAGGGTACGACTTCGGGCACTAGAATGTATCTGATGTACCGATATATATATGCATATATATATATATATATATATATATATATATATATATATATATATATATATATATATATACTATCGGGCAATGAATGTTGTGCACCAAGAAGAAAACATGGTACAACCGCGAAATGATATAAATAGCTAGAGGTCGGACTGGTATGCCAATCATCCGAGTCTGGTGTGATTGCGCATGACCGTACATTGACGAGTGGTACTGCAAGCATGAGCCAGCGGCATCATAACCCAGCATGTAGTCGACGCCCCTTCAAAGCGAGAAGCTTCGGGTGATGCAAGCACGAGTATGAAGTGAAATGAATGGTGAGTAGGTGCCAGAAACGTTGATATACGCAACTAACTGACTTCGAGAGAGATCTGATCATCGAGCTGAAAACCGCAGGGTTGTCAACGTGCGGGATAACCCATCATGTGGATAGTTCAGACTATAGCGTCCGACGGTTTGGGGAGCACTGGACACTGGACGCCACCCAGGCACGGAGGACCGGCTCCGGACGGACCTGGCATACCAAGAGTGGAGGGGATCGAATGATCGTGCTGCCGGCACGTATAGAGGCCACTGATACCCGATCCGCGATACAGGCACATGTAGCGGCTCCTGTGTGCCCACGAACCATATCTAAACAACCGAAGGAAGCGAACCCCAGCGTCCCTTACGTGTGCTGCCGTTTACACTGGGACATTGGCGGCTCCGATTGCAGTGGTGCCGGGCCAGAGCATCGTGGAATGCCACAGATTGGTGATGTCTGGTGTTTAGCGATAAGTGCCGCTTCGTTTTGGCCGCTTCGTCAGCGTGTCCTGGTGTGGAGGTTCCCTGCACAACGTCACAATCCCAACCTCGTTATCGAGTGCAACTCCAGCCCACACTGCAGGCATCATGTGCTGAGGAGTCATAGTCTACGACAGCCGATCCGCTCATGCAGTGGTATCTGGAAAATTGACGGATCAGCGGTACGTGGATGAGATTCTACGGTCCATGTTACTCCCATTCGTTGCTGAGATTACAAGTGCGCAATTACAGCGAGATATTGCCCGGATGGACACGGCACGGGTCACCCAGGCTTGCCCCAGCCATGTCCAGACAGTTCCATATCTGCCCGCTCCCCAGACTTGTCCCTTATCGAGCGTGTGTGGGACCAGTCGAAACGCCACCGGCTTCGTTGGCGCAATCTTCAGGATTTGGAACGTAACGTCCAACAGATGTGGACTCGTCTGTGGCAGGACAACTTCAGGCGTCTGTTCGATACCATATATGCCCGTATTACTGCTTGTATCCAAGCAAGACGCTGTGCGACGCGCTATTGCGGATGAACAGAATGTGTATTTCAGCCCCCTCTGTACATGATCTGCTGCTCTTTTTTTGTGAACTTGTATATCATTCATCTGTATCCTTCCGTCAATAAAATTTCAGGTCCATCTCATGCGTCCTTCTTGATACGCAACTTTCATTGTCCGACAGTGTATATAGCATATATATATATATATATATATATATATATATATATATATATATATTCAAATTTTCTACTGCTAATAGTTATTTATTTTACAATTACTCCTCATTCTTTATTATAAAAGAACGAAATGAAACCCAAAAAATATAGTAATTTCACAGCCCATTAAAGTATTTGAATCGAAATACTAAAGCTATAAAGTGAAATGTAACTTGTTTGTTTATTTACAGGAAATGAATTTGCTGAACCTGTATAGGGTTTGAATTAAAATTATAAAATGCAATGACCATTTTTCACTGCGACATATGCCAGCTTTAATGCTGTAATTATACAAATCAAATTCTCTAAAACTGTATTTTAATAATAATAAAAAAAGTTCAGAATAAATGAAGGCATGGGAATTATTTAATTATCAATTGTGGATAAAACTTCTTCAATATTATAAGGTTATTAAAATGTTCAGAATTGCAATGAAATTTTCTCAAAATTTCTTAAGTTTAATGAAAACAAAAACAAAATTCCTAAACTTGCCAGATTAACTTGAAACCGTTATTAGTACAGATTAAGAAGCAAAAGCAGAGTTTCCATGTTTAAACTGTTCAAACTAAAAAATAATTGGCATATTAAAACTTACAAGAAAAGTTAAGCTTCTAAACAATTTCATAATTTCAAGTTGAAAGTAGTTAGATTGACTAAAACCCTGGTGATTAATTAAATTTTAATTCTCTTAGCGCTAAATGTGGGATATTGTGCATGTAGGCATTTAAAGAAAAATATTTTAGTGCATACATAATATGGCATATAACCATTTTAATCCACTTTAAAAATATTTTAATATGCTAGGTTCAAATATTTGGTTTTCAGGCTTTTAAATAATTTAAAATTTTATGTACACCCAAACACTCTAAACTCGTTTTTATTTATATTTCATGTGTGTGCACAGGAACAAAAATCTGCCTTTTTACAGAATATCTTTCTCAACAATTCACCCTCTGACGCAGATCTGACACCGATGTCCATTTCTTAAGTCGGTTTTAGTATTAATTTTTGAACGATTCTATGCCAATATTACTTATAAAAAGAGTTTAATAATTACACACAATGTTTTTATTATTTTTGGAAAAATATTTATATTTTAAATTCTTATTCCGAAAATGGTAATTTGAAAATTTTTTGTCGCACAATTAAAAAAATGTTAATTTCGACCAAATTAGCTTTGTGAAGATATTTTTAAATCATTTATTATTTTCCTTGCATCCAATAAGCGCGATTCCTTCGAAAGAAAGAAATATATATATTTTGTGTACATATGTAGTAATGGTATATCATATAGTAAAGTAATACATATGTCCCAACATTTTTCGATAATAATTGTGTACAAAAAGCGTGTATCTTTTATGTATACCAGTGAAGTGGAAAGACACGGTATGATTCTCATATAGAACAATGTTAAAATCCTGATGCAGGATATCTCTTCAAAGAACAATTGACAATGTTTGTCACATGGTCATATGTACACTAGAAGATGTACACTGGAAGATGTATATTAGATGAAGTTCACTAGATAAATCCATGACGGTGGTAGTATTGACAATTTATTATATTGGCTGTGAGGCTGCGAATAACACAATATGCCTGCTATAAAAATTGCAGTTCAGAGAAGTTAGACCTGATACAAAATCATATTAATGCATAGTCGTTTACTAGTGATACAGAGTCCACTTCGATGAGAGCTCACAATATCATTCCAGTTGTTCATCGGATGAGTGTCGGCCGGTCAGTTCGGAGATACAAGGTTCGATTCCCGGTTGGGGACGCAAGGTTTTTTACAATGGCGACCGAATAAATCACTGTAGATTAGTGCAAAGATGTTGGAGGTCTCAAAGTGACCCTAGTACAGTTAGTACGGATGCAGTGGACTCTGTAAGATTTACCTCCCATTTCAAATTTAGAGGATAATGTCCACGCAGGATACTGACCTGGGTAAAATAGTAATAGAAGGAGGCTATCCAGAGGTAAAAAAAAATCCAATGTGGGCAGCACATGACTTTCCTTATATAATGCAATGAATTTACTACTTTTACAGCAAAAAAATACGTTATTCTTATGGCAGATACTTATATTATTCCCAAGATATTGAATTTTCGTCAATTAGTCGTCATTTTCATTGATTTAGCGTTATTTTTGTCCATTTGATAAGATTTTCGTTAATTTGGTTTGAGAAATAAGTTATTCTTATAGCAGATAAATAACTATTTGCGTTCAAATGCAAAAGTATTACTCAAGGTATCTTTTCTCATGAATGGAACGAGCTAGATCCTCGCGAATGATGTCTCCAAATTTATTGCTAGCTATTACATATGAAAAGTGAATATGTTTCTCAACAGTTGATATATATATTTTTAATTATGGGACTTTTTGATAAATTTATTTGAAAAATGTGCAAATCTCGAGAACGGTTCATGCTATCTTTCTAAAGTATATGTCCATCGTTTTCTACGGACAAATACCATAAGAAATATCTATTGGGTTACTTTACTGAAAGTTTTGATTTTTTGATGATTTTTTCAAAATTTCATTCAAAAATTTAGGGGTGTTCTGGACATCCGATTGCGTTTAAAAACAATAGGCTTCCAGTATTCGCAGATTGTAATTTTTGTACCAAATTTCATTCGAATCGCTGCATTCGTTCGTGAGATTTCGTTTCCACAGTCTCTCTCTCTCACTCTCACACACACACACACACACACACACTTTCACACACACACACACACACACACACTTTCACACACACACACTTTCACACACACACACACTTTCACACACACACACACACACATACAGACATCGTTTCAAAAATGTTTGATTCGTGATCAGGGATGCTTCAAACCTGCTCTCCCGTCGAAAACTCGAATTGGAATTTTCGACCCTGTCACAACACTTTCCTTATACATTATGTATATAAGGAAAGTAATAGCAGGTGGTGATCAGCCAAATTATCAGTTGCCCGCTAAACTGACATTCGTGGGGGAAAATGCAAAGTCCACTTCGACGATAAGAGCTTGCAATTTCGTCTCAGCTCACGGTTGAAAATCGGCTGGCCAGTTCGAAGATCCAGGTTTCGATTCCCGGTTGGAACAGAAAGGTTCTTTACAGTTGAAGACCCAGGCCGTCCGAGTCATCCTAAGAACTCGAGCAACCATTTGGACGGCCGGCAGGTTCTTTACAGTGGTAGTGGTTGTAAAAATTTAGATGAGGAAGATACAGCCTTTTTAGATGAATAGAATATTTTATAAACGAAAGTGAGAAATCTGTCGTCGTTATTGACATCGCAAAAATAAATGTCATTTAAAATGAAGAACGTGTAAACGTCAATAATTCAACATAAAAAAAGTTGAAGTCTGAAATGAAATTCTGCTGAAAGTGAACTATAATAAACATATATAAATAAGAAACATATGTACATATGGCTGGCTGAAGAAGACTAACAAGTCAACGGTACATAGACATAAATTAAGGAAAACAGAAAAGAAGGTTCATTGGTGAAATAAAATACATCCTGCCATTTCACTAGATGCTGGCATTATAGCTGTATTGGTAATGTAAAGGAACTCCCTGCAAGATCTACAGAAGAAAACATATCTTGGGAAGTGTCGAATTTTAATTGTTTAGTTGAAGCAACCTTTGTTCCACAAACAAATGTATATCTTCAACAGAAAGGTGAAGTTTTTGAAACATCTGGAGTTAAGGTAATCAGGGTGTTCAAAAAAGTTTGAAACGCGCTTTAATTCTTTACCTGTTGGAGATAAGTGGGCAAATTGAATTGCAAAAATATTGAAAGTAAGGTAGGGGACAAGACTACGTTAATGAAATAGTCCACCCATTCATTTTCAAAAAGTTATACTTTTTTAATTTTTATACGAAACCCTTAGACAAATTTGGTCAATCAGCATTTTTTTTATTTTTAATGAAACAAGATCATTAAAAAAACGTATGTCTGTATCTTTAAATTTGAGCGAGTTATATTTAATTGAAAATTGAACAGTGTGAATAGTGACCATATATCAAATTAGAAATCTAAATGTGTGACATATCATAAAAATTATAAAACTGGATGATAATACATAGGATACCTAACCGCGTAGTGAGTATCACTGCTTTATACGATATCTGTCTGTGTAATGCTTTATTTAGATGCATTTGTGATAAAAAAAGTTTGACACATATTAACGTATTTTAGATCTAAACAATTTCCATTGTCAATTTGTTTATGATCCCTATTTTCACTGATGAAACAGCCTTTCACATGGTACGGAAATACGGCATAAGTCAATTTTTTTCCTTTATCATAATGCAGTTGATTTTAAAGATACAGGTATGCGATTTTTTAATGATCTTGTTGCATTAAAAATAAAAAAAATATCTGTTTGACCGAATTTGCCTAAGATGCGTCTAGATCTTTTTGGGACACCTTATATGTATATCAAGGTATATGCTTTATCACGGGATAGAATATTTCACCAAATTTGAAAGATTGCAAAGGTATTGATGACATTTTGAAATTAAATCTAATTGCATTGATAACATATTATTGATATTAGACGAAATTTGCATACGATAATGAAAAGCAATAACGGACTGCAAGATATGAATCTTTATGGATCGTTCAAGATTTGGCAAATAAATAATCATTTCAAAAGATTTTGTTTAGATCCTGTTGATTAAGATAAACATGAGTTAGTGAAAAAGATACAAATCTGCTAGTACAAAGAAATGAATAATTGCAGGAATACTTTTGCACAATGTATAACTGGCATTTTTGTCTAACAAAATATAAAAATCTGAAGTGGGCAGCGCATGATTTTCCCTGCAGACTTATATCTGCGTTATCTTTATTTTAATTAAATATAATACTCTTTTAATTCAATTTTCGCTCTCATTTGGTAACTGGACTTATTTTCAAAGGTGGCGTAGAGAAAATACGAAACAACTAAAATATCTCGAGAACGCCTAGTCCTAGTGTAATAGGGTTGGTCTTATTCCTTTCTCCGTTAAAAATTACGTATAAAACAAGCATTTAATGGATATATTTGAGAAAACGTAGTTTTTTATTTTAGATTTTGACGATTTTTGCGGGACATTTTGTAAAAAAAAGGCAGGTTATATTTTTCCGAATCGTGCCAAAATCAAATCAGCACCAGGGTGACCCACAAGCGACACATCTATCGAATTTTGTGAAATTCGGTCCATTAGTTTTTTAGCTAGCGTGGATAAAGGCAATTTTTGCAGGCCATTTCGAAAAAAAAGGCGGGTTCCTTTATCCCGAATCGTACTAAAAACTAATCAGCGCCAGGGCCACATCCAAGTGACTTATCTACTAAATTTTATGAAATTCGGCTCATTAGTTTTTGAGTTAGAGTGAATACATTCATTGCACAGACAGACAGAAACACGGACACACAGACAGACACACACGCAGACATCACGCTAAAATATAGTTTTCGTATTCTGGAGGTCTCGAAATTTGTAGATCCGTCGAAAACTCAAGTTGCGATTTTCGGCATGATTCCAATACTTTCCTTATACATTACCATGTATTGCAGGGAAAGTAAAAATTGCTTCAATATGTATGATGTAGCCAAATATAGTACGTACTGAATAGTTTATTGGTTTAGTTATAACTGTTGCAATTTTTTAATTTTTCTTCCCCTCGCCATCAAATCTAATTGAAGCAGAATGGAACGTTTTTGTCTCATACCACCTTTTCGTTAAAGCAGATTGGGACATGGGCCTGCTTATATTTTAAAATTCAACATATTCCAAATTGTAATTACGACTTTTTTGTTATTTACATCTAAATAATTAGAAAATAACAAAAGGTATAAAAATAGTCTTTAATAAAAATTCTGCTTCAAAGAGTTTACCGATTTCTATCAAATTCGGTTAATAGTAAACGATTAATTGGTTTGAATGGTGAAACAGAAAGATATCCGTTTTAATTTTAATCGTTTCAACAAAGAATGTATTACTTCAATTGTCAAGCATCATTTGAAATAAAATATGTTTGATAAAAAAACATATTTTTTAACCTGAAGATATTTTTTTCACCTGAAACTGGCACATTTAATTCCGATAGTTTCAGATGAATTGATATTTAGTGCTTTATTTTTACAACAATTGATGAAATTAATTATTGGCTGTAACCTCCAATTGCAGATAACAGTATCTCTAGACAGATTCCACACTTTTTCTACGCCGCGTGCTGTTGGCACATTTCGGGCGCGGTAGCCCGGTGGTTTTCGCGCTGGATTAGCACGCTGCCACAGCTGGCGCCGTGTTCATGCGGAGTATGATTATGTTAAACATGTGGGTCCGTAAGTCCTTTCGAGAGGTTGGTAGTAGGGGATTAAGGCTACAGTCCCTGTGGATGTCTGCCCCACTGGGTTACGGTCTAAATTGGGTGGCACTTCCCGGCAGATCAAACGGTTACCTTACACCTTTCTGATAGGTCAGACGGTCTGGGTCTCAACAACAACATCACCTTTTCTATGCCCATCAGCATGGAATAGCTATAATGACATAAGAGCTGTTGAGTACAAGAAATTTGTGGGATCCTGTGGAAATCAAAAAATTTTGCATTGGCACCAAATTTCATATAAAATGAGCTCAAGCTGTAAAAAGATGCAATGATCACATTCATATGAATGGCAGGCTCTGTTAGTAAAAAATTGATTTCTATTTATCCAAATATAAAAATATTTATTTTTTACACAGTGAAAAAGATCTCATTTAAAGTATTGAGTGGCCGCGTTCATACTAATAGCAGACTCTGTAAATGAGAAATTTGTTTAAGTGTATATAATGTTTAATGGATAGAATCATGATGCAAATCCAGCTGTGAGGGAGGTTAGTATGTACCTTTCAGAGTTTATCATCTTAATTTTAATCTCCTTAAAATCTAACTAGGGTAGAAATAAAGAGATTTTCAGAAATAAATTTCAGAAAAGTTAACACTGGTAAGTACATACTAACTAAAGTAAACTAACTGTAGGCTCTGTAAGTGAAAAATTGATTTCTATATATCCAAATATAAAAATATTTATTTTCTGAACAATGAGAACGACCTCACTTAAAGTATCGAACGACCACATTCATACTAACGGCAAGCTCGGTAAATGAGAATTTTGTTTCTATGTATATACATATATATATATATATATATATATATATATATATATATTTAACAGTAAGCACGACCTGACACGACCTATTTATTTTCTAAACAGTGGCATTTAAAGTATTGAACTACCAGGACTAAACTGACTGTGTTTATTCCAATTGTCAATAAAATTATAATTTTGCCTTTAATTTTGAACCAATAAAATTGCCTTTAAAATTAGAAATATCATATAGCAAAAAGAAGGCATTTTTACTATTTTTTCACAAAATTCCGAATTTGCTATGTTGTACTGAAAACAATGATCCGGAAACACATTTTGTACATAATTCAGACCTTAGTTCAAATGTTTACTTTTCCCAGATCATTTTAATCTGTGATCCCTTAAGATGAGTGATAATCACTTAAGATGAGTGATAGTGTGACAACTTGTAATCTGAAACAATAATTTGGTCACCGAAGTGTATCTATCCTTTATGAAGCAAGCTGGATGTTGAAATATAAATATACATGTTAAAACATTGAAATATTAATCAATAATAATACAGATATTAAGTAGACGCACATGCTGTACGACATATATTAGTTAAACGTATAAAAGGTATATTTGTGATAAAATTAAAATATATATCACTTTCAAAAGAGTGGAATTTAAAGTCTTTAACAATAGAGACAAAATAGCGACATAATAATGTGCCCTGTTCATCCTCCCCCTTTCTATGGGACATAAAGAAATATTAAGTAATTCCACATTTTATTTATTTGCATAGAAATAAAAGAACAGTATCAAAAATATTGTCTTCACTGCATTGGTAATTAAACCCAGTATTGTAGTGTTATTACATTCATACTGATGTTTGCATTTGACATATAATTTGCTTTTACTTATTACGTACTTTGTGTCTCTGATTTCCCTACTCTAAATGAGAAACATAATTTAACTCCCTTGTTCGTCCCTAATGTATAAATAGGGTAAATGAAAAATGAGCTCATCCACCATGTAGGCGAGCTCGAATCTTTCCCCCTTCTTCTTTGTCTCTCAAAATGAAGTGAATATTTAATGAGGATAGGCCATGGAAAGTTAATGGCAAAACAAGATAATGCCAACGGTATGCATGATTTCTCTTACTGGAGTACTCAACACTACTTATTTTTATTAAATGCAAGCGACAATTTAATGAACGTTGTTACAGGTTCAGCAATGGCAAGTATGCTTCAGAAAAAAAATGTTCTAGCCGGAGAATGAATGTTTTTGTGCGAGAGTGTGATTAAATTTTTGGTAAATATAAAGACTTTAATGTAGGGCTTCAAGTGAATGGAAAAATGAGCGTTGAAGCTCCCCAACATTTGAAAAGTGCGTATACTAGGGAAACATTACAGATTTTGGTTGCAGGTGAGGTCATGAATATTTAGAGGAAATATGTGATTTACAATGGAGAGCTACAGTTCTTTATTGTATTGTTACACTGACTCATGATTGATACATGCATAGTAAATTATATTTAAATTTCTTTAACTCTTAAATCATTTTTAAATTTAGTTTATGTTTATATATATATATATATATATATATATATATATATATATATATATATATATATATATATATATATATATATATATATATATATATATATATATATATATATATATATATATATATATATATATATATATATATATATATATATATATATATATATATATATATATATATATACAGTTTATGCGTATACAGTTATGCGTATACTAGGGAAACATTAAAGATTTTGGTTGAATATTTAGAGGAAATATGTTATTTACAATAGAGAGCTACAGTTCTTTATTGTATTGTTAAACTAACTCATGATTGATACATGCATAATAAATTATATTTAAATTATTTTAACTCTTAAATCATTTTTAAATTTAGTTTATGTATATGTTTATATATATATACCGGGTGGTCAGAATTAAAACACCCCTACTCTGAGCTCTCTATACATCGAACTACTCAGTGTAAAAGCTCCAAAATTTTTGAACATCCTATTCTAGACATGGGGAAAGGGATTACGCGAAAAAAAACAGTCACAGATACACCGATAGGTTGCGCTGTACAACAAAAAAATATGCTGAAAAGACACAAAATAATCACAAAAAAACAAACACATGTGATATGGAATTCTTCCTTTTTAATTTCTTTTGCTGATAGGAAATAAAAGAAGATAAAAAAGTGAAGAAACTTAAACTGTTGTTGTAACTGCAATTTTGCACTGTAAGCACAAAAATTTGCATAAACCCTTGGTTTGCGGCTGCTATAGTCTGAGCATAAAAGGGGATAAAACAGGGAAATTTTCATTCTTATCAACGATGGCTGTCACACTGCCAGAACGCGCTTTGCTTGTGAAGCTGTTTTATGAAAACAAAAGACATGCTGCAGCTGCACTTCGAGAGTTTCGTCGACTTAAGAATTTGCGCAAAGGACCATTACTTCCACAAGCTCTCAGGAGAATGATCGCTCGATTCGAGAAAACTGGACATCTGGAAGTTCAGCCGGGTCGAGGACGCAAATCGACTCGTTCAGATGTCGTTGACGATGTTGCTACCGCTATTGTTGAACAATCAATGGCTAACGTTATAGGCTGTAGTAGTGCTGGTGGAGGGACACGACACTTGGGTGTTCCTTACATCACAGTGCGGAACGTATTGAGAAACATAGTGCTTTTTTTCCCGTACAAAATTAGTCACAATCACCACTTGCTGACCATCGACAGGGAGAAGCGACTGACCTTTGTATTGGCATTTCTGGCTAGTTGCTTTTCCATCATTATCCTTGTTTATACATAAATCTAAAAAAAGTAAACCCCCATCCTCGTTATGAGGAGTCTCTATCAAAATTATTCCATCAGGATAAAAGCTGAAATCGATATTGTTATCTTGACTAATGCATCCCAAAAAATATCGTCGACGTATCTAATGTACTGAATCTCGTTTAAAATATATATTACAATTTCGAACTTGTTTAAATATATATCGGCCAACATTGAAGAACAATTACCTCCCATTGATATTCCATGTTGTTACTGATAAAAGTATTTTCCATTATAAAGCATAGTTTCAAGCAAAACCGATTCAACGAAAGTCTTACATTTATCTTTAGTCATCTGTGACCGTAATTCGTATTTTTCATACAATTCCATTATAATCTCAAAAAGGTCATTAACTTTTATATTGCTAAACAAATCATTAATATGATAACTTCTATGATACAAACTGTCCGGTATATTTTTGATTTTATCAATGACATCGTAACTATTGCCAGTGAAGTACGTTTTTTTGTTTTTAAGTTCGACAACAACTTCCTTTAATATTTAAAGAAATAATCTATTTGTAACAGTTGAATACGTTTTGCATCCATTCGTAATAGGTCGAAATCTAACTGCAACTTTGTGTAACTTATTAATGTAGCATATGGGAACCGCATGTTTTTTATAATATAGCCGTTTTTTTATTAACACTTTACAACAAAGTTGAAAAGTGTTTATGACTTTGTTCATTCTGTCTGTCTGTCTGTCTGTCTGTCTGTCTGTCTGTCTGTCTGTCTGACCGTTAGCACGATAACTGCCGTAAAAATGAGTTTATCAAAATGAAATTTTAGTATGTTGTTTAGACGGTCTGTAGGACCTATGGGAATATAAATAAATAATATCACCCAATTAGTTTTTTATTGAACCCGGGTTGAAAAAATGAAATACATTGAACCCTATGGGACCTAATTTTTCAAACATTTTTTAAGTAAATTTAAAATTCACGAATTGCTTCGAAATTTTTAGAAAATATTCACATTATCCCATAGAATATATAAAAAAAAATTCAGTAAAATATGTTAAGTTGTTTTTTAATTAAAAAAATTATTTAATATAGGGAAAAAAACAAATTCAATTAAATTCTGACTTTGGGATATCTTCCAGAAAGAAAAGAGAGAGATATTATATAATAAATATATCTCCATTTGTTTAAACGTTTTGCATATGGGAGTGGCTTCATATTTTAAAATAAATTTGGTAGATAACAATTTTTCATTTTTTTTAAATTTTATATAACTCATGATAAATTTAATTGATGGCATTTTAAATGCACTTTCCTACGTCCTAGAGAGTTAAAATTTGGTACACAGCTTAAATTTGTTGAACATTTTATTCGACAAAAATTTGATGGATCTTTAAATATAGATCATACATTTTTTTCGAAATGGCCTGAAAATAATCCCCGTTCACTTCTATAAATCATTGGTGTAATATTGTTAAAAATTCTGATGTGGACAGCACATGTCTTTCCCTGCAGACTCATATTCGTTCTCTTTATTTATTCAATGATAATTTGAGTTTATCTGCACAACATAAGTATTTTAAATGACATTGAATTTACACGTTAAACTGAAATTTGGTTCTCATTTGATAGCTGGACTTATTGTCAAAGGTGGCGTAGCGAAAACGCGAAAAAACTAGAATATCTCAAGAACTGCTAGTCCTAGAGTAATGGGGTTAGTCTTATTCTTTTTGTTGTCAAAAATCACATATAAAATAGGAATTTAATTGATATAATTGAGCACACGTAGTCTTTTATTTTTATATATAACGATTTTTGCTGGCCATTTCGCAAAAATAGCCCGTTCCTTTTTCCCGAATCGTAGTAGAATAACCTACAAATGATTTATATACAAAATTTTGTTAAATTTGGTATATAAATCACTTGTAGGTTATTGAAATATTATACTCCAAATTTTGTTAAATTTGGTTCATTAGTTTTTAGCTAGGGTGGATAAAGGCAATTTCTGCGGCCATTTCGCAAAGAAGGCAGATTCTTTTATTACGAATCGTACTATAATCTAATAAACATCAGGATTTCCCACAAAAAACATACCTACCAAATTGTATGAAATTCGGTCCATTAGTTTTTCAATTAGAGTGGATGTAATATCCACACAGACATACAGAAACATACACAGATACACCCTTACACACACAGACGTCTTCCTAAGAGTAGTTTTTTCGTGTTCTAGAAGTCCCAAAACGTGTAGATACTTTGAAAATTCGAGTTCCGATCTTCGGCACGATTCCAATACTTTGAGTACATACACATACACATATATATTATCTGTGTATTATCTGTGTATCTAAATTCCGTGCCTATGCAATTACAATAGTTGTGATTTTAAATGATCCCTAAACTTTTATTATTTCTTCAAGGAAGCCTAATTTTAACATACGCAGAATGCAAATATCTCAAGCGATTGTAAGATGAATTACATAAGAATTGCTGAATTTTTTTCACACAAAATTATTTAGCTCTGGAGTCTGGAATACAAGTTATATGAATGAAATATTCATTGATTTTGCATAAAGAATCAGATGATTTATATTTCGCTACAGTTTTAAATATTTAAGTATAATAAATTACTGTAGTACTGTGATAATGTAAAAGATATTACCACTGAATGAATCACATTTTAGAAATTTTTAAATGAAATTACATTTCAGTTGGAAAGTGTTTCATAATCAATGCTTATGCATGATTGATCTTTCTTGTTTATTTAGCTCTTATCCGATTTTCAATTTACGATCTGGATTTTTTCAAAAGTATATACGTGTTCTGATTGTCATGGTAATCATTAAAAAGTTATAGAAAGCTGCAAGTAAATGCTTGAGTAATTGGCTGTGACTTTATCTACGTATGTTATAACAAAACATTTTTGTATAGTTTCTAGTTCGTTTATATATATATATATATATATATATATATATATACGTATATATATATATATATATATATATATATATATACGTATATATATATATATATATATATATATATATATATATATATATATATATATATATATATATATATGCAGGGTGTTCTGTTGAAGCGGCGACAAACTCAGACGTTGGTAGTAGATATTACGAGGGACAAAAATTGAAATGGAACATAATGTCGCAAACCGCGTCTAGTCGGTGAAGATCGAGAAATTATGTATGCAGGTACTGACGTCATGTAGGACAACAAAAAGTACAATAATAACTACAAAAAGATTTATTCGGCAGTGTGTTTACAGCACAGCTTGTGGTGCACTGTACAATGTTGGAAAAAGAACGATGAGAATGATGTGAACGAAAATATTACACATGTTGTTCGAATTATTGTTCGAAGTCCGGCCACACAATACGTTACCGTAAGCCTTAGGGTAGGTCTTGTGGTCTAGGCCTTCAACGTGTTGTTCGAAGTGGTGGCCGCTGACGTCATTGTAGACTGCGCAAAGACTCATCGGCAGCCACTTCGGACAATACCTGTAATAATTTCGTTCACATCATTCTCATCGCTCTCTTTCCAGCATTGTACTGTGCACCACAAACTGTTCTGTAAACATGCTGTCGAATAAATATTTTTGTAGTCATTATTGTACTTTTTGTTATCCAACGTGACGTCAGAACCGTATACATATTTTTGCGATTTTCACCGACTAAATGTGGCTTGCGACATCATATTCCATTTCAATTTTTGTTCCTCTTGATATCTACTACCAACTCTCTGAATTTGTCGCCGCATTAACAGAAAACCCTGTATATATATATATATATATATATATATATATATATATATATATATATATAATTCAATGAAAGAATGAACAGTACCAAAAAAAGGTTGTGGGGGTTATGATCCCCACTCCCTGGTTAAAAGCATGCCGCATAAAGAGTGTCATGTAAAGAGTGTCGCGGCAAACACTCCCGGAAAACCGGCACCGTTCATAGAAAGTCCTTGGGACTAAAGTAATTGCCGAAAATAAAGACACAGAAATTAATCAAAATCCAAAAGAAATACCTTAAAGGTACCTTACTTTAGAAATACCTTAAAGGTACTTATAAGGTAATGCTTTTGGATTTTGATTAATTTCTGTGTCTTTATTTTCGGCAATTACTTTAGTCGCAAGGACTTTCTATGAACGGTGCCGGTTTTCCGGGAGTGTTTGCCGCGGCACTCAAAGCATGTTTTTAACCGGGTAGTGGGGGTCACAACCCCCCACCTACTTTTTGGTAATGTTCATTATTTCATTTAATTTTATATCGTGCATAAAATTGTTATTGCTGCTTTGCGCATACTCTTTTATTGTTTAACTGGTATACATTGCCTTATTGGTAATACTATTCTAAACATTAGTTTAATAGTTTTAAAGTTTATATTTATATATATATATATATATATATATATATATATATATATATATATATATATGTGTGTGTGTGTGTGTATTTAGCTGCGTGCTCCACATCTAAACTATTATACTATAAGATGGAAAATGGCCATACACGGGTCTAAATGAAATATTTCCGGAACCATCCAATGGATTCTGATGATTCAATTTTCACACAAAGTTTAGGGAACATTTTGATAATAATTATCACCCTACAGAGTGGCGAAAAATAGTAAAAATTAAAAACCCATTTCCCTTTGTTTCACTGGTTTACAGTGAAGTTTTCGTATAAGTCAGAAACGACACAGCGTAGAGATAAAGTAACCAACTTATGTTAGGTTTGTTAAGCTTAATCAGGAGCAGATTTATGACAAAAATAATTTAATTTAAACGGTATAAATAGATAAAAATTTATTTCCAAGTTGTCGTAACGTGTGCGATGATAATTTCTTGGTTAATGAGATTCAACCAAGGGGATGTTTCGAATTTGGGTTTAATCTATCTGCAACTACCCACCGAACGGAGAGAAGCGTAAAACCTTTCCATGTGGCGCTTATTATTCCTTTCTAATGATACTTATAATTCGAAAGCTGCTTAAAGGATGTACATATTTCTTTCATTGATCCATTAAGCATACTACGAGTAGGTAAATGGCTGAAATATTTTACATTTTATATTGAGTTAATTTTATTTCAGTAATATCCCGAGCAATTTTATTTCAATATTATTTATGCTTGTATGCATTAATGTATTTATGTATCATTTATGTGTGTGTAGTATGTAGCAGAAAATCAAATCATAATATGACCATGAAATTTGGTACATAGATATGTGAGGGTACGGGTAGTTGCATCTAGGCGTTAGTTCTTTTAATTCTGAATTGAATTAAATTATTTTATAGGCCCAATTTCCCCTTTGCGATTGCTAAAACCATTATAAAACGCATGGTCAAAATGTGGCTCGAATTTATTGCAGGATCGGTGGCAAGGTCATACACAATCGTCTCTCTCGCGAAACCGATTATCCCAGACGGCTGGTGTTTTGGTAGTAGGATTTAAAGATCAGAAATTTAAAATAGCGAGTTTCGCAGATAGATATTTGAATTTTTAAATATAAGATTTTAACATCATCATAAGCATTCCCTGAAAAATAATCACGTTTCTACAATTGTAGCTTCTACTGTTCATTTAATATTAATTAACTTAATAACTATTAATAAATTAAACAACAGTAAAACAAATACATTTTATGCATGGTCTTCCCAAGAGAGAGACATTTTGCATCTTTTATTTTTTTCTACTTTACGAAAAGGGTGTTTTTTTATTTGTTTTTGTCTTGTTTTACGAGTAGTGTACTCGGTGCATTGAGAATTATGGACATTTATGTCGGATCCGAACACCACTGGTTCATTCATTCCAGTCTATTAAAAACAAAAATATCTATGCATGTATATATGTGAATTTTTGTCAGAAAATCCAGAGTAACTTTAAGGTGCGATAGAATGCAGAAAATTGCAAGACATATAAAACTCAAGCAGTGAAATTACTTAGAAAGTTGATAAAAACAAATTTCGGTACATGGTAATATTACAGATAATTTGGTTTATATTTCATCATGAACTATTAACTCCCTCATCGCAAATTCCAACTTTTCTAAAAAGTGATCATATATTAGCTTATAATTATGCTACAACTTATCTTTGAAGACTAATCCTTAGCTGCAGCTAACTAAGGCTGCTTACCCGAATTGCCGGAATTTCATCTATATTTAGGGAGTATAAAGGTCGGTGTGTCCATACGCGTTTGGACAAAAGCGGAAGGAGAAAATTAGTACGGGCACTTATTTAGAATTTATTATTCCAGTGCGGTGTGGATTTTATTATTTTCCCATACGCTGTGCAGAGTCCACTTAACGCAGTTACATTTGTATTATTGGTGTAGTGAAAAAAGAAAAGAAGAAAAATTTGATCAAGCTATATCAAGCTGTCGGGATTTTGGCTTGTCGGGATTTCGACCTTGTCGGGATTTCGACTTGTCGGGATTTCGATTCTGTCGGGATTTTGCCATGTCGGAATTTCGGCTGTAGGGATTCTGGCTTGTCGGGTTTTCAGCTGTCGAGATTACGACCCAGACTCGCTGAATCCACGATAAGAGCTTGCAATTCGGTCACAGTAACTCAAAAATAAAGCTTTATTTGGCCAGTTCGGAGATCCAGGGTTCGAATCCCGGTCGGGGCAGCAACGTTCTTTATGGTAGTATTAAAGGACTATTGTTTTCTTAAAAATTTTCAACTTAGATATTTTGATGCCAATATATTTTCCCAAGGCCTCCTAAACTCATTTTTACGATTTTTGGAATTATGTCTGTGTCTTTCTGTCTGACGTCTGTGGTCGATTTCTTGTGTGCAGAATAGCTGCTACAAATGTTATAGGATTTTCACGAAACTTTATAGCCAGGTTTTTTATAAAAAAATCTAGAACTACAGAGAATTGTTTTTAAATTAGAGTTAAAACTTCGAAATATATTCACATTTTTACTTTCCTTATATCCATAATGTATAAAAAAAATATTGTGACGGGGACGAAAATTCGAATTCAAGTATTCGACGGGAGATTACGTTCCAAGCATCCCTGATCACGAATACAACGTTTTTGAGGTGATGTCTGTCTGTCTGTGTGTGTGTGTGTCAGTGAGCCTGTGGAGAAGATATCTCGCGAACGAATGAAGCGATTTGAATGAAATTTGGTACAAAAATCACAATCCGTGAATACTGGAAGTCTATTGTTTTTAAACATAATCGAATGTTCAGAACCCTCCTAAATTTTCGAGTGAAATTTTGAAAAAAATCATCAAAAAACCAAAACCTTTAATAAAGTTACGCAAATATACATTTAATATGTAATTTTGCCTTAGAAAGCGATTGACATAAACTTTAGAACACTAGCATGAACCGTTCCGAGATATTGCACATTTTTAAAATAAATTTATCAAAAAATCCCATAAATTAAAAAAAAAATATCTTAACTGTTGAGAAACTTGTTCATTTTTCATATGTAATATTATGCGATAAATTTGGTGACATCATTCTCGTGGATTTAGCTAGTTCCATTCATGAGAAAAGATACTTTGAGTAATACTTTTGTATTTGAACGCCAATAATCATTTATCTGCTATAAGAATAATTTATTTTTCTGTCCATAACGCTTGGCGAGATTTTGGCTACGAATTTGGCGGAATGTCGCCAACTTGGAGCCTTTTTAAATGTTGTCAAATTGACGAAAGTCTCACCAAATGGATAAAAATGACGCTAATTCAATGAAAATGACGACTAATTGAAAAAAATTAAATATCTTGGAAAGAATATAAATATCTACTATAAGAAAAACCAAATTTTTCTTCTGTAAAAATAGTAAACTCATGGCATTATATAAGGGAAGTCATGTATTGCCCACCTCAGATTTTTTAACATGGTAGCAGAGGACGAAATTTGACATATTCATGCATAAAAGGGAGAGCAATGATTGAAACTATTAAGTCACGTGATCATTGAGCCATAAGTAATCTTATGGTTTAATTAATGATCACTGGACTTAAAAGTATATTTCAATCCTTGTTGTCAAAAATAGCCACGACTCAATTTTTGTGTTAATGACGTCATTGATTCCCTCGGGAGTGGAAAACTCTTTAAAGCGAAGGGTAACACGCTATGATTGTAATCAACAATATAGATTTTGTAAAATTTGTAAAAAAAATAACACAATCTCCTTAAAAATAGAGTATGTATGAGAAAGTCGAGCTGTGACACTCCAGTTATTTCTTTAAGCTGCTTATTTTTAAAACTATGTTTTCTTTTCCAGAATTAGCTGTATGATCCGATGTAATTTTAATTACAGGTTTACATCTTAAATCCAAACCAGCGTCTGTTAATCGCTGATAGTTGAAAATAAAATAGAAGTTAAAGTCATCGAAATTAAAATGTTTAGTTTGACTTCAAAATGAGTGTGAAAACCCAAGAACAACATATGAACTATTTCTCAACTTAACCTAATCCGTTTTTCTTTTATATCTTTTTCAACTTCTTACACATTTCTTTATTACTCTTGAAAGTCACATGTCAGTGACATAAGGTTGAAGTAGAAGCCAAAAAGTTGATTTTATTTTGTCGCAGTGCAAAAACCTGAGGAATTGTGTACTTAAGGGGACAAAAATAAAAAATAAAAATAAATAAACATATTTTTTCACCATTGAGGGAAATACTTTGGGGAAGTTTTTAATAAGAAGGGAAACAAGTGGAAATATTTTTCGTTTATTTCACAGTTTATCTTTAATAAATATGTGTATCTGAAAGTAAGTATTTTGTAGCGCGATCGTGTTTAGTACTACCTCTGTCGAAAACACATTTATTTTACTTTCCCTAGATTCCATGGTACTACATAGGGAATATATTGGAATCGTGTCGAAAATTGAAACTCCAGTTTTTGACGGATCAACACGTTTTGAGTATTCTAGAATAAAATAAAATATTTTATTGCGTAAAGTATCTGCATGTCTATCTTTGTGTGTATGTGTGTGTGTGTGTGTGTGTGTGTGTGTGTGTGTGTGTGTGTGTATGTGTGTGTGTGTGTGTGTGTGCGCGCGCGCGTATGTGGGTGTATATTTGTCTGTGTGTCTATCTGTACAATGTAAGTATACTCTAACTCAAAAAGTAGTTAACCAAATTTTATAAAATTTGGTGGGTAAGTAACTTGTGGGGTACAATGGAAATTTTTGGAAAAAATGGCCAATTTGAAAAATTGTCAAATTGCACCTTTCATTGATAAGAAATTGCTATATTCAACTGCTAGGTGACCATTTGCAGGAGTTTATTGTCTTCACATATCCAAATAACAATGGGATGTTCCAGGATGATAATGATCCGCATCACTGGGCCCATATTGCTTGCGATTGGTTTGATGAGCATTCTAGACAATTCCAGCACATGATTTGGCCACCTAGATTGCTAGACATGAGCTCCTTGACGCATATCTGGAATAAGATCAAAAGAACCATTCGTGCTTAAATTCCAGCACCTACCACAGCCAATCAATTATGGGGTGCTATCGAGACAGCATGGTTAAACATTTCTCTTGGAAACTTCCGCCGACTACTTGAGTTTATGCCACATCGAGTTGCCACACTTCGCAGAGCTAAATAAGTCCCAATACGACATTAGAGAGGTATGTCATGATTTTTGGAACTCGAGTGTAATTTAGTAATATATTCGTGAGGAAAATTTGACAATTATACACATCGTATCTATTTTACAGAATTTCGGGTAAGTGCAAAAATGTATGTCACTAAAATCTCTGCAGCTAGGTCGATACTCTCAGTTTCTTACTTAGATAAGTGTCATATCAAATTTAGAAATAGTTAAATATAATTTATATAACATATAATTTTTAATACAGTTGGATCCATATCAATCCACGATTAACTCATAGCGTCCTTTCTTTCACTGTATTTATTTAAACATAAATACATTTATTCATAAGAAGTGCATTTATGCATATAATATATTTTTTTATAAAACAAGTATGGCCCTGGAACTTCTGCAGCTACGTCGGTACTCTCATTGCTTTCTCATTTAGATAAGTATTATAACAGATCGAATAAGGAATAAACATAATTTATGAAACATATAATTCATAAAACCATTGGATCCATATCAACCCAGGATTAACTCGTATCATATTTTCTTACAATGCATTTATTCATACATACATATATTTATTCATAAAAAGTACATTTATACAGACAATGTATTTATTCATAAAAATTTATGGCACTACAACTTCTGTAGCTAGGTCGCTACGCTCATTCATTTCCTATATAGATACGCATTATATCAAATTTATATAGAAATAAATATAATTTATGAAACATATAATTCATAAAACCATTGGATCCATATCAACCCAGGATTAACTTGTATCATATTTTCTTGCAATACATTTATTCATACATAAATATATTTATTCATAGAAAGTACATTTATACAGATAATGTATTTATTCATAAAAAATTATGGCACTACAACTTCAGCAGCTAGGTCGCTACTCTCATTAATTTCCTATATAGATACGTATTATATCAAATTTATATAGAAATAAATATAATTTATGAAACATATAATTCATAAAACCATTGGATCCATATCAATCCAGGATTAACTCGTAGGATCCTTTCATTCAATGTATTTAGTCATACATAAAAACATAAATGGTTTTGCCTTATAAAAAGTGAATCAAACCTGAGAACATATCCAAAATTTAATAACACTTTCTTCGAAGGATAAGAATGAAACATAAGCATCGTATTTAAGCACATATTTCCATAACAATGCGGACCTATGCAGTTAGCCAAGAAAACACCTCATGAGGCTTCTCTTCCGATGAGGCGCCCCATGCGATGACTTCAATTCTTGCGGGCTATTTAAACTTTGATTTATTTCTGACATTTTTGTCAGAGGGAGTCAAACCGCAACTTTTTCGGTGGAAAATAGTGTGAAGGATGGAGAAAAAAAGTCAGCAGTTGTCTGGATTTGTTCAATGAATTACAATCTTTCCAAGACTTGTTTATAGAAATAGATTCCAAAAAATTCCATAACCTTCTACAGTCAGCTAAATAAACATCTGATCTGAGCGTCTTCTCGAGTTGCACATTAAAACTAAATGCACCCCTAACCTCGGAATAATGCATTCTCTAAATAATGAATCTACCCCTAGTCTGAATTCCTTTGCTTTGGCTGTTGTATAGCCTGAATTAAATTTATCTAAATGGTTCACAAGTGCGTCTGATTTACAAACATTCAGATTTACAAACACACTGATTTGCAAACACATATGTGCAAGTTGACCAGTGGTTTCTGTTCCACTTATGTTCTCGTACAGAGGGCCCGGCTTAAACTGTGCTCAAGATCAGCTCAACTGGACAACAATGGGGTACTATGCTTTTAGTGTTTGGTGTACATAGTGATTTTCAAAGGTTATTGGTCTGTAGAACGCCTGGAACTCGCTATTACGCCAGTAACATCAGAGGTTGTAGTTGCAGGGTTGATTTGATAGTTTGCATGGATTGCTGTCAGTGCCCGAACTGATATCCACATCTTCCTTCGCGGTACTGTGACTACAGTGTGGTACAGAGATGACATATTTGCTCAATATGTTAGCACATTCTTTGCGGCTATGGGACCTGAGCAAAGTTTTATGGACAATAACGTTCGAGTACATAGGTCTCGCATTGTCCGCCAGTACTTAGAATTAGAAACACTGCTTCGTATAGAATGGTCATCGAGATCACCCTCAATGTCATCGAGCATGTATGGGGGCACGCTTACAAGATGTTTAAGTTCTCTTCATAAAATTATCCGGAACCTTTATGAGATAAGAACATGTCTGCTCCCTGAATGGGCATAGATATCCCAAACTGCCATAAATTATGTTGCTCTTGGAATAAATCGATGCTGTCAAGCATGCATTTCCAACAGAAGTCATCACATTTTATATTGACAGACTTCCACTAATTAATTGTTTTTGTACCAAAATCATATGTTTATGTTTATCTCTATTATTTAATTATTTTTTGATAATTTTCTTTGCATTTCCTCACGTTGTTGTCTTATGTTATACACCATGGTCTGTGAAAGTTTCAATGAATTATAATAAATATTTTTCGTTTTATCCGCTTTTTTCACTTTATTGATAAACTTTTGGGCATGAGTGTTTATATGGATACTCATGTGCTGTTCATATCAGAAATATGTTTTGTTTGATACGCATAGTTTTCTGAAAACGTGACATATTTTCCAAAAAATAACTCAACTTTATTCATAATATACATTTATTAAATATATTTTAATATTGTGGAGAGAACTGTAAGATACATTATTAAGAAGAAAAAGCTTTTGCACTATAAAAATATATAAGATAAAAGAGTTTTTTCAGATACATTTTGATATAAGGCTTTTCCCCGTTCCCTTTAAGTATTCATGAATTTTATTTGATTTCAAATTCCTACCTGAATACTTTAAGCAGCTTCCGATACTAAAAAGGTGAAATGTAGGCGAAGGAGATATGTTTGTATTCATGTAAATTTAAATACGTAAAAATCCAGACTTGCAAACATCATTTGACACCTCCATACGTGTATATCATGTTTTTGTCAAAATTCACTTGTATAATAAAATATATTTAATGGTTACATTTTAGTAAGACCATCCGTTCTCAAAATATGTATCTTTAAATATCCGTAGTATTATTTCATCCTTTTAAATAATCAACTATTAAGTGAATCCCGGTAAATTAGACGTAGTTAATCAGATTTTGGTTAATGAACACCAAGAGATATTGGTATGACAATTTCGAGTTCTAATCATGATAATTACTGAAATTTAGAGCTGTTGCTTATATATACATAAGGCGCGGAGAATTAATTGTTATTGTTTAATATATTTGCCCAACAGTTAACACAACATTCCGACAATATAATCCACCATTATTTCTCAGTACGAGCCCACTTACCCCATAATCAGTAAATAAATACATTACTCATTAAATACTAATCTTTAATTTTAAAAATTAACATTTACTAAAACATGAATTATGAGCATAATTGAAATTACATAACGGCTTACTACAAAATGTACTCAAAAAGAAGAGACGATCGTGTGAGACCGTATGTTACTTTAATTATTCAAATGGCTCACAAACTCGACATTTTATTAATAAGAATAGCACATACCTTGATATTTTGGTCTCTAGTTTGTTGGACCGCACTGTCCGGACTCATTGATTGACACTACATTCTTTTAGATAGTCATCTCCGACTGCTTAACTTCTCTATATCTTCTCATTTAATGAAGTAGTCCGTCCATTAATTTTCAAAATGTTACACTTTTTAAATTTTTATACGGCCAATTTGAAAAATTTGGTCAATCAGAATTTTTTTTATTTTTAATGCAACAAGATCATTAAAAAAGGCCGCATATCTGTGTTTTTGAAATTGGGAGAGTTATATTTAATTGAAAATTGAACATTGTGAATGGGGACCATATATCAAATCAGAAGTGTAAATTTGTGGCAAATCACAAAAAAGATAAAACTGGATAATTATACTGTCATATTGATATTTTGGACATTTTGTATTTCTTCATAAGTCGGTTCTCTCTGGGAGGCCATTTTTATTCCATTCTATAATTCTGAGCATGTCAGCGGTTTTCTGCACGAAGTGCAAGCGACATCGCTGGAAGCGACATAGGTTCAATGCCGACCTGCAGATTTCTTCTTAATTTAGTTTTTGCCTGGGCTTTTTCGCTCTTCCGATTCCGTGACGTAGGTGGTCTCGAAGGAGAAAGTTTTGAAAGCGGGCCTTTGATTTAAACCAATGGCTGTTAGTTTTGCCCGACTATACTGCCAAATTTCGATGTAGATACGTTCTCTTTGGCCCTGAATCTTCTGGTGGAGAGGTCCTCACGGACGGCATTATAATTATTTTTACACAAAGGAATTGTCCTTACGGAACTTTGTGTGGGATTAATATTTGATTTGCAATGAATCGTTAATCTAGAAGCTGGCCAGGACATATTTCCTTTTCAAAATTTTCTAAATTGTTTCTTATTATTATAGGTACCTTAGAACGAAGCGATTATGGAAGTTATTGAAGTCGGGAGAAGGGTCCGTGTAAATCGACTTATAGACGTGGCGGTGCAGTACTTTGATCGGAATTAATCTTGATATCTTCAGAGCGTGCGATATTACCATCTTGATGATCGTGCGGATTTTCTAGTTTTGTTGGTGTTGGAAAGGGACTCTTGTCCGGAGGAAAAACTAAATGGTTCTACGAGTCCTACTTGAGAATTAGTATAAAATATTCAGTCTGGTGATAATCAGCAATTCAGGTATTTCTTACGTATTTGTGGCCTCTAAGAGATAATTTTAGCCAATGCGAGACAAAGTGTTTGATCTGATAACTGCATTATAATATTGAGTAATTATATTTTACATTTAAGAAATAGTAAATATCTCTCATGTTCTCTTAATATTGTTTCTCATGTCCTAAAGAGAATTATTGAATGAATTAAAAAGAGGCAAATCTCAATCTCTTTAATCTTGTGTGATCTGTGTTGTATATCTTTATGGCTATGATAATAAATAATTATATTCCTTATTTTGAGAACATTTAATAAATGGAATATAACATATTGAATGGAAAAATGCTTAATTTCTATATCTAATTTCAATTATTATATATATAAATAAAGATATTTTAAATTTTCATTATTTTAACATTTTCCCATCACTGACACTTGTGTTCTAATACTGTTGTATGATGCCTGTTTCCAGCTTACATATTGTAGGCCGGAGAATTCCTTTGTTATTCGCGAGATCAATTGCAAAGTAATTCTTTATATTTCTGTTTTTGCTGTGTGGATCCATAGATGGGGGATTTACCTTCAAAGTATATATTAATATCTTCATTTCATCTCAGCCCTCCTGTCGTTGGACACACAACTATAATTTTGACGTCTCACTATTATTCTCATTGTCGCACTGACCCGAGTGACAATTTGGTGCCGTGTGGTACTCTGAGCGACATCAGGCACATATATAAGTACAAATAAAAGAGATAAAAAAGTAATTCAAGTAATTCCAGATTATAAAAGCAAATAATCTGTTGTTTTTTAAAATGTGTTAAATGGTAAATGTGACATACATGAGAGTGAAGTAGTAATTTTGTGTATAATTGTGCTCGAAGTAAGTGTTTTTTTCTTTTTATTGAAAATTATATTTATTCTTGGCTCAAATAACTAGAGAATTGTGAACTTTTGCGAAAACGTATAGTAATATTTGACCATAGAAATATTTTCACAGCTAAGGAAAAAAATATACATATCAAAGTGATATTGATTATATGTTCATAAAGTGTTGATACTACACAAAGTATTCTTACTCGAGCAAATATTATTTACAAATTCTTTTATTTTCTGGAAAAAAATATATAAGAAAGTGTTTTCTTATGCTTGTTGGTCCATCTCATAAATACAATTAACAAAATTCCTTTCTGCGGGATCTTTGGTTTTCCCATAAACTTACACTGAAGTATAATAATAAATCTTACACGATATATGCTTTAATCCGTGATATTAAATTCTAAGTTTGGATTCAAAATTGTTGATTGCTACACATAGCTCAATATAAAATCCTTCGGGATTGATTTTTGGTATCATTGCATTACAATTATCATTTGTATCATCCTTAATCAAGCAAATACGCAACTGGTAGTGAAAAGTCAAACTCAATACATTAAACCCTCATCATCACTTCTTGTTCTGAGGGTCAATAATCAAATACATAAGTTACTTTGTCAATTATTTATCTTCGGTGGTACTTGGAAAAACCACTCATTCTTCATCAGTCTTTCATAAAAAAAAATAATAGTGACTTTATCAACAGACTGATTTATCATTTATCAATACTGTCAATAGTGCAGTAACAATGCCTAAAAATAATACTAAAACAAAATACGCGAGTGGGCAGGAGTGCGGACTCTGCTCAGGCCTCTGCTAGTGCTGGGGTGTCTTCGCCGTCGCCTACCCGACCTGCCGATCAGAGCGGAAGATCTAGCTCAGTGATCGGTAGCAATAGGAAAACAAACGTATTATCATCGCAGTTCATCACAAGTATTCCGGAATTTTCTGGAGCACAGAATGAGTGCTTACAAACTTTCCTAGATAAATTCAACTTGATCGCTGACCACGCAGCTTGGTCAAGTTACTATTACAATATTTGCCCATATGCCACATATCAAGCCTCATTTAGAACATTTAAGAAAACTATATTTGTTTTGAGTGTTTTCGTCAAATGATTAGACCGTATACCAAATTTCAAGCCTGTATCAAATTTTAAAGTAGCCGTTTCTCATTTATTCGTTAAACGAACATTTTGGTGTGTGGCACCACTTAAGTAGAAAATATTCGAAATCTGAAATTGTACATTTTTTTCCTTTCACACGGTTTACCCATACACCAAATTTGAAGTCTCTATCTCATCGCAAAGCATGGTTCCCTATCATGTCACCTTTCGAACGTTTTAGTCTCCAGCACCCCTTAAGTAGAAAATATTGGAAATCTGAAATTGTACACTTTCTTCCTTTGAGATGATTTACCTATACACTAAATTTGAAGTCTCTACCTCATCGCAAATCATGCTTTCCCATTATTTCACTTTTCGAACCTTTTGGTGTGGGGCACCCCCTCTATAGTACGTTTTCGAAAAATTCGATTTCTCCAGGGAAGTTTATCGAATGATCGAGCCGTGTACCAAATTGCAAGTCTCTATATATTCGGGAAGTGCCTAACAAAAGCGTTTCAGACAGACAGACAGACGGACAGACAAACAGACAGACAGACGGACACTTGGCAATTAGTACATACAGATAGATAGATATATAGATACTGTGTTATAATTTATTTCATGATAAAAATCTCATTACATAATATGAACTCTAACTCGAAAAATGAGAGAAAATTTTGATTGTTGTAGCAGATATAATTTTATAAGTTAAAGTATGAAAAATGATTTAAGAATATAATTTAACAAAAAAGATCAATCATGCTTAAAGAATTGATTATGGAACTCTTTCAAACTTCAATGCAATTTTATTTAAAAAACTCCAAAATGCAATAAATTCCTCGGTAATATTTTAAAACTTTTCACAATACTACATTAATTTATTATATTTGAAAACTTAAACCTTCATTGAAAAAAATGAATTTCATTCAAATGACGGCATTGAAATATAATTTGCCTGGTTTAAATATCTTTAAAATGCGATATATTCCACGGTAATATTTTTAAAACTATCATAATACTACGATAATTTATTATATTTGAAAACTTCTTCGAAAACAACTGAAATTAATTTAAATGACGTCATAGAAAAAATAGCACGCCTGGATCTCTCTATAAAAACAGGATTTCATTCATAACATTCTCCCATTCATTTCATTCATCACAATACTACAATAATTTATTTTATTTAAAAATTAAGAACATGGAGCTACAAGTAATTAAACTCTACACTTAAAACTTCATCGAAAAAAATTCGTCCTTCTCCTTATAAAATCAATTAATATTTCATTCATATCAGCCATGCAGACTCCATGGGCTAAATTATTTTGTGGTAAAGAAATACAGCAATTCTAATACAACTCATTCTACATATTTTCCTGTTTACATTTTACATAAGTGAAAAATAGGCTTCATTGTAGAAATAATCAAATTTGGATAATCATTTAAACTCAAATATATTGTATTTGCGTTGTTTCAGTAAGTAGATGCACAGATTTTAAGAAAAAATAAAGTAGTTTTAAGACGTATACAACACTCAATATGAATTAAAAAGAACTTAAAAATCACGATTTTAAAACAAAATGGATGCCATATATCATTTTGAAGTGGGTCATGTGATCGTTTCATATCATGGTCACGTGATCGTTTCATATAAGATGTGTAATTATCATTTTAATTTTTATTTAAAAAACTACTGAATATATTTCGCTGAATTTTTCTTTTATATATTTTATGGAGCAATTTGAATATTACCTAAAATTTTCGAAACAATTTGTGAATTTTAAATCCGCTTAAAAAATGTTTGAAAAATTAGGTCCCATAGGGCTCAATGTATTTCATTTTTTCAACCCGGGTTCAATCCAAAACTAATTGGGTGATATTATTCATTTATATTCCCATAGATCCTACAGACCGTCTGATCAACATACTAAAATTTCATTTTGATTAAGTCATTTTTAAGGCAGTTATCGTGCTAACGGTCAGACAGACAGACAGACAGAATGAGCAAAGTCATGAAAACTTTTCAACTTTGTTGTAAAGTGTTAATAAAAGGGACTATATTTTTAAAATGATTTACATATGTTAAATCAGAATGGTTTTTGATATATAAAATGAAAAATATCAAATTAAGTATTATTTTACAATGACAATTTTTAATTGTATTTACAATAAGAATTTACATATGAATTTAAAGTTAGCATTTGATTTCACAAAATGTGTGGGAATATTTTCAAAACATTAAAATGAAAACTTGTGATTGTGATAAAATGAAAATAATTTAAACACAAAAATTATTATCATATCTAAGAATAATAAGTTCAATTAAGAATTATAAATACAATTCAGAAATTTTGATTTTGAAAAGTTCAAATAATTATTATTGATATACTGATTTAAGTATTGATATCTTTATGAGAACTTTGTTTATTTACAATAATTTAAGAATCTTTTTGCAGTTCATAATTATTAAATCTAAAGTCAATATAAACTTATTTAATATGATATAACAGATCCTAAATAAAATTTTATTTGACAAACTGATAGTGACTTCACTTTAAGTGACAAAAACGTACCGTTTTGTGTCCTCGAGTCTGAGAGAGATGAATTTTGACTTTAAAATTTTTACATTACTTTATTTTCGCGAGTTCCTGTCTACACTTATATTTTTTTGCAAATAGTTTCCCTTTTCTACACAAATATAGTCAGACATCGTTAGGATTTCAAGCCTAATGCTGCAATTGTTCAATTTTGGGGGGATTCTTTTTGGTTTACGCAAAATTATCTACAAGCTACACGTACCTGGAAAAAACCTACTGTAATGATTAATTAAATTCCCGGTCTGCATGACTGCGGTTGCTTTTTGACAGAATGCTGTTTTTTCCTTCTCGCAAGAAACAGTTTGGAAGCCTAACCAGCGGGAAAAACAAGAATTCAGGTGAAGAACAGGAGATATCTGTGGAATCTGTTCAAGAATTTACAAAAATTGCTGATTTAATGAAGGGGCGAGTTGCGGATAAATTGGGGTTGTGTAGGCCCTGCACGCGGCAATTTTTTTTTGTTTTTTACACTCCCTTATTCAATGGCACCCCATATAGAGCCCCCTCATCATTGTTTGTTTGGATAGGTCATTTATATACTCATTTAAATATTCGCAACTGACTTAGGAACTTCTCTCTCAGTACTCATGATATGTAAATATGGTTAAATGATATAAAGTAATTATATCAAAGATAATATTGAATGAAGGAAAGATAAAAGTTTCTAATTTAAATATATATATCAAAAACTGGAAACTTATTACGAATAAGTGCTGGAGTCTATTTAGACTCAAATGTTTGTTTACATTATAAATCTCATAATAATATCATAATTTAAATTCATATCACATACAAGTGTCTACATGCAATATTGTTTACAATATGCATACATTATTTTCACATACAATTCATTTTTTTACAATATATGCATCTATATTATTTCATATTCATTCTTCTTGTTATCAAGTCTGAATTCTCTCAGTATAGTGAAAGTGGATTGATTTTCATAAGAATTTAATTTCGATGACTAAAATTTTCTGAATATAATCATTTTGTCAATGCAAACTCATAATATTTACAATTATTTTTACATCAATTTTTTCAAAGTTGAAATGAACATATTTCAATTTTGTCAAGCAAAGAATTAATTACATGACTATATAATAATTTCATAAAAGTTTTGTGTATCGTAAATGTATACACATCCATATTTTCAACTTTGATGGATGTACTCATCATTTGTTTACTTGCCATATATCTATTTAATACACATCTACTTATTCATCCACTAGTTTCTTCATTTGTTTTCATTGGATTATTACAGAATGTTTTCATCAAAATTTTTGTGTGTGCTCATAAGCTTTGAGTACTTTGTAAATGTATAGTGCACTAATGTAATTATATATCACTAATGTCTTTCTTATTTTTGTAAGGGATCCTTCTGACGGCTGGACATTTTTGTCAACCAATTTGACTTTTCTTTTTGGACTTTTTCCTGTGTGAGATGACTGTACTGCCTGTGCATTCGGATCTCTAGGTTGGGGGTGGTGTGGTCATGAACACACTACCGCCTTTTTTCTAAATTAACACTAAATTGCAAACACCATCTTGTATTTGTTTATTCCGAATGGTTCCAAGTATAGTTTTATATATGTGTATATGTTTTTGTACTTGTGTGAGAGAAAAATTTATCATTGCATTCAAAATTTTTGTCCCCAAGGAGAGGGGGATGTCTGAGTGACTTTTTTGGACATTTTTTATTTCTTCATAAATCGGTTCTCTCTAGGAGGCCATTTTTATTCCATTCTATAATTCCTAGCATGTCAGCGGTTTTCTGCACGAAGTGCAAGCGAAATCGGCGGTTGAATGCCGAACTGCAGATTTCTTCTTAATTTAGTTTTTGCTTGGGCTTTTTCGCTCTTCCGATTCCGTGACATAGACGGTCCCGAAGGAGAAAGTTTTGAAAGCGCGCCTTTGATTTAAACCAATGGCTGTTAGTTTTGCCCGACTATATTGCCAAATTTCGCTGTAGATGCTCTTTGGCCCTGAATCTTCTGGTGGAGGGGTCCTCACGGACGGCTTTATAATTATTTTTACACAAAGGAGTTGTCCCTACGGAACTTTGTGTGGGATTAATATTTGATTCGCAATGAATCGTTAATCTAAAAGATGGCTAGGACATCTTTTATTTTCAAAATTTTCTAAATTATTTCTTCTTATTACAGGTACCGTAGAACGAAGTGATTATTGAAGTTATTGACGTCGGAAGAAGGGCCCGTGTAAATCGACTTATAGACGTGGCGGTCCAGTCCTTTGATCGGAATTAATCTTGATATCTTCAGAGCATGCAGTATTACCATCTTGATGATCGTGCGGATTTTCTAGTCCAGTTGGTGTTATAAGGAGGCTCTTGTCCGGAGGAAAAATTAATTGGTTCTACGCGTCCTACTTGAGAATTAGTATAAAATATTCAATCTGGTGCTACTCTGCAATTCAGGTATTTCTTACGTATTTTTGGCCTCTGAGAGATAATCTTAGCCAAGGAGAGACAAAGTGTTTGATCTGATAACTGCATTATAATATTGAGTAATTACATTTTACATTTAAGAAATAGTAAATGTGTCTCATGTTCTCAATATTGTTTCTCATGTTCTAAAGAGAATTATTGAATTAATTAAATAGAGACAAATCTCAATCTCTTTAATCTTGTGTGATCTGTGTTATATATCTTTATGGCTATGATAATAAATAATGAGATTCCTTATTATGAGAATATCTTTAAACATTGGAAAAATGCTTAATTGCATTGTCTAATTTCAATTATTATATATATATATATATGAAGATACTTTAAAAATTTTTATTATGGTCATATTTTCCCATCACTGACACTTGTGTAATAATAGTGTTGTATGATACCTGTGTCCAGCTTACATATTGTAGGCCGGAGAATTCCTGGGTTACTCGCGAGATCAATTTCAATGTAAGTCTTTATATTTCTGGTTTGGCTGTAAGGATCCTTAGAAGGGGGCTTTAACTTTAAAGTATATATTAATACCTTCATCTCTTCTCCGCCCTCCTGTCTTTGGACACACAACTATAATCTTGACGTTTCACTATTATTCCCATTGTCGCACTGACCCGTGGGACAAAATATAGGAGACATGTTTGCGAATTCCGCGTAGGCTCACGATTCAATCACGGATTCTTAATTACTTTTCACATTGAGACATGCTATTTTTTATTTAAAACAATTAAAATAAATAAGTAAACAAATGCAAGTATATATTTGATTTTCTAATTTAATGTAATTTTTCAAAACGAAAAATAGATCTCACAGACGATTTTTTCCTTTTTTAACACTTTACAACAAAGTTGAAAAGTGTTTATGACTTTGTTCATTCTGTCTGTCTGTCTGTCTGTCTGTCTGTCTGTCTGTCTGTCTGTCTGTCCGTTAGCACGATAACTGCCGTAAAAATGACTTAATCAAAATGAAATTTTAGTATGTTGTTCAGACGGTCTGTAGGACCTATGGGAATATAAATGAATAATATCACACAATTAGTTTTGGATTGAACCCGGGTTGAAAAAATGAAATACATTGAGCCCTATGGGACCTAATTTTTCTAACATTTTTTAAGCGGATTTAAAATTCTCAAATTGCTTCAAAAATTTTAGGTAATAGTCAAATTGTTCCATAAAATATATAAAAAAAATTCAGCTAAATATATTCAGTAGTTTTTTAAATAAAAATTAAAATAATAATTACACATCTTATATGAAACGATCACGTGACCATGATATGAAACGATCACATGACCTACTTCAAAATGAGATATGGCATCCATCTTGTTTCAAATTCGTGAGTTTTTAAAGTTCTTTTTAATTCATATTGAGTGTTGTATCCATCCTAAAACTACTTTATTTCTGCTTAAATTCTGTGCATCTACATACTAAAACAACACAATGACAATATATTTGAGTTTAAATTCTCATTCAAATTTGATTATTTCTACAATTAAACCTATTTTTCACCTATGTAAAATGTAAACAGCAAAATATGTAGAATGAGTTGTATTAGAATTACTGTATTTCTTTAACACAAAATAATTCAGTCCATGGAGTCTGCATGGCTGATATGAATGAAATATTAATTGATTTTATAAACAGAAGGACGATATTTTTCGATGAAGTTTTAAACATAAAGTTTATGAATTGTAGCTCCATGGTCTTAATTTTTAAATAAAATAAATTATTATAGTATTGTGATGAATGAAATGGAGAAAGTTATGAATGAAATCCTGCTTTTATAGAGAGATCCAGGCGTGTTATTTTTTCTATGACGTCATTTGAATTAATTTCAGTTGTTTTCGATGAAGTTTTCAAATATAATAAATTATCGTAGTATTATGATAGATTTAAAAATATTACCGTGGAATATATTGCATTTTAGAGATATTTAAACCACGCAATTTATATTTCAATGCCGTCTTTTGAATGAAGCTCATATTTTTCAATGAAGGTTTAAGTTTTCAAATATAATAAATCAATGTAGTATCGTGATAAGTTTTAAAATATTACCGAGGAATGCATTGCATTTTCGACTTTTTTAATTAAAATTGCATTGAAGTTGGAAAGTTTTTCATAATCAATGCTTTAAGCATGATTGATCTTTCTTGTTTTAACTCTAATGTAGCCGTTTCAAATGTTTATAGTAATATAATTGAAAAAACTGCAAAATGAAATGCACACGATTTATTTTTAATTTATATATTTATTACCAGTATTACTTCGATTCAATACAATTAAACCATTTTTAACACTTTACAACAAAGTTGAAAAGTGTTTATGACTTTGTTCATTCTGTCTGTCTGTCTGTCTGTCTGTCCGTTAGCACGATAACTGCCGTAAAAATGACTTAATCAAAATGAAATTTTAGTATGTTGTTCAGACGGTCTGTAGGACCTATGGGAATATAAATAAATATTATCACCCAATTAGTTTTGATTTGAACCCGGGTTGAAAAAATGAAATACACTGAACCCAATGGGACCAAATTTTTCAAACATTTTTTAAGCGGATTTAAATTTCACAAATTGCTTCGAAAATTTTAGGTAATATTCAAATTGTTCCATAAAATATATAAAAAAAAATTCAGCGAAATATATTCAGTAGTTTTTTAAATAAAAATTAAAATAATAATTACACCTCTTACATGAAGCGATCACGTGACCATGATATAAAACGATCACGTGACCAACTTCAAAATATAATACGGCATCCATCTTGTCTCAAAATCGTCATTTTCAAAGTTCTTTTTGATTCATATTGAGTGTTGTATTCGTCGTAAAACCTCTTTATTTTCGCTTAAATTCTGTGCATCTATATTCTGAAACAACGCAATGACAATATATTTGAGTTTAAATGAGCATCCAACTTTGATCATTTCTCTAACGAAGCCTATTTTTCACTTATGTGAAATGTAAACAGCAAAATGTGTAGGATGAGTTGTATAGGAATTGCTGTATTTTTTTAATGCAAAAGAATTTAGCTCATGGAGTCTGCATAGCTGATATGAAAGAAATATTCATTAATTTTACCGAGAGAAGGACGATTTTTTGCGATGAAGTTTTAAGCATAGAGTTAAATTACTTATAGCTCCATGGTCTTAATTTTTAAATAAAATAAATTATTATAGTATTGTGATGAATGACATGAATGGGAAATTATTTATGAATGAAATGCTGCTTTTTTAGAGAGAGCCAGGCGTGTTATTTTTTCTATGACGTCATTTGAATGAATTTCAGTTGTTTTCGATGAAGTTTTTAAATATAATAAATTATCGTGGTATTATGATAATTCTAAAATTGTTACCGAGTAATATATCACATTTTAGAGATGTTTAATCCAGGCAATTTATATTTCAATGCCGTCATTTGAATGAAGTTCATTTTTTTGGATGAAGTTTTCAACTATAATAAATCAATGTATTAGTGTGAGAAGTTTTAAAATATTACCGAGGAATGTATTACATTTTAGACATGTTTAAATAAAATTACATTGAAGTTGGAAAGTGTTTCTTAATCAATGCTTTAAGCATGATTGATTTTTCTTGTTTAATATTATACTAAAATAAAGAAGATAGAAATCATTCAGTGAATCGTCAGCACGTTTACTTCTGAATTGACGAATTAAGAACACATAACTGGTTGTGCATTATGGTATTTTTAACAAATAACGAGCTTTTCGAATTAACAATGATTTATGCTCTGTGTAATAAAAATACTGCAGAAACTGCTCGGGATTTTGGACGGACCTAGGATGCCAATTGTTAGAACACTTGGAAAATACCATTGGCATCCATTTTGTATTCATGGACTTCAAGCACTTCATCCCTCCGATTTTTACCGGAACTTGTTGCATTCTACAACTGGTTGTGAATCCAACATGACATCAATTCGGACTTTGTTAAGAACATTAGGTGGACTGGTGAATGTTTGTTGACGGAAGATGAAGCAATCAATACTCACAACGATCATTATTGGGATAATGCGAAGCCATTTTTTGCACGTGAAATACATCACTAAAGAAAGTTTTCTGTGTCTATAAGGTGCAAATTTGGAATGGAAAACTGATTGGTAATGTGTTTTATAAAGGATCTCTTACAGCTGAAAAATACATGCAGCTTATTTTAAACGGTATTGTAACAAATTTTATGGAGACGGCAATATTATCGCTTCTAAGAAACGTGTATTATCAACAACATGCTGTCCCTGCACACCAGGCTATAATTGTGACAAACTGCTTCAATGAAAACTTTCATAAACTGTAGTTTGCTTTAAAAGGAACCACAGAATGTCCCCCCCCCCAGATCCCTTGATTTAACCCCTCTCGATTTATAACACTTTACTACAAAGATGAAAAGTGTTTATGAATTTGTTCATTATGTCTGTATTATTTTTTTGTTCATTATGTCTGTATTCTGTCATTATTTTTTTCGATGAAGTTTGAAGTTTTCAAATATAATAAATTAATGTAGTATTGTGATAATTTAAAAAATATTACCGAGGAATGTATCGCATTTTAGAGATGTTTATATAAAAGTGCATTGATGTTGCAAAGTGTTTCATAATCAATGCTTTATGCAAGATTGATCTTTCTTGTTTTTAATGGTCTTGTTGCATTAAAAATAAAAATTTTCCTATTGACCAAATTTCTCTAAGAGGGTCGTATAAAAATTTAAAAAGTGTAACTTTTTGAAAATGGATGGGAGGACTATTTCTTTAACGTCGTCTTATTCCCTACCTTACTTTCAACATTTTTGCCATTTACATTGCCCACTTATCTCCAACAGGTAAAGAATTAAAGCGCGTTTCAATCCTTTTGGGACATCCTGTATACACAAACATATTTACAATCGTGTTCAAAATAGATTCAATAGGTTCAAAATAGAGTCACCTTAAATTGTATTTATCTGTCAAAAACAATTAACCCAACATCTAAGATCGACATAATCAAAGGAGATGCCTATTTTGCTGTTTGTCTCTTTGCTCGTCTCTTGTTCGTGTAGTGGAAAGTCTAATCGAACCACAGCTTATAAATTCGATACAGTGTTAGGTTCCAAGAGAACTCTATGCTATTATTTTTTGTGCGAAACATTTTTTTTATTTATTTTATGTTGAAGCGCAATTTTGTGTGATTTTCACACAAATCGGTTGTTAATTTTCAAAAATATTATTAAAGAGTGAAACTATAGAAAATACCATGAAGCGTTCTTTCTAACGAATTTCGATTGGAATCCGTGCTAAGAAATCGGATTTTCTTAAACTTTTATAAATGATAAACTTTTCACGTGCTGAAGACGTATCGATTCTATAATTCCGACATATAAAAATCCACTGCCAATCCGATTTCATAAATTAAAGGTAGTTCAACTTCATATTACAAACTGCTCTAAAACGAAATTTATGTTTCTGGGTTATCCGTTCATTACTTATGATTTTTATAAGGCAATCGAGTATCATAAGTTTTTAATAAACCTCAGTTTTCACAGAATAGCAAGGTCATTGAGGGGAAATTCATTGCTCTTCCTTGCTCATGTTCGTATGCACAAAAATCACGCGGTTGCAATAGGAGATTTATTTTTAGGGATGGCAACAAATCCGTTTTTACTCATAGACTTGTAAAGTCGGTTTGGGACCATAAGGCGGGACGGTATGGCATTGTGTTTTGTTTGGTCGTTCTCAGTCATATTTTTCAGTTGGAACATTTTTAATAGTTTTAATGATGATTAATAACTTTTATTTATAGGAATTGCTATTGTGGAGGTATATTATAGGAATTATGGTATAGGGATTATCATAGGGATTAATAAATTTTGGGTATGGCTAGCATTTATGTATGTGCAGCTACGTGAATGATGGTTACTTCAAGAAAGCTATTGCAGTTAAGATATTTGAAATAATCGAATCATCGTAGCATAGCTGTATGTATCATGTCTATATCACGATTTTTTTCAATTGGATCGGGCGAAAAACATAAATCATAAAGTAATATACATTTTTCTGAAGAAAACTTCAGCGTGCGTATTGTTAAAGCTTTTTTGTCGGAGGGGGGGGGAGGGGAGGGAAGGAATTATCTGTGAGTTTCGATCTAATTTTAATACCAGATTTGGATCTTAAATACATAAATTATTTGTTCTAGACTCAGGAAAAGCGAAACTTTCTCTGTGCAATACAGTAAGGAAATGTAAATAACAAGATTTATCTACTCATACAATTAAATATTTTTATAGTTCTATTTTTGACATATTAAGTTTAGATTATTCTCACCCGGAAATAACAATATTGTTTTTGACTTGTGCACAAAGATTTACAGGCAAGGCACATGCACAAACATCTTTAACCAACCATTACTTATAGAAACTCTGTCAATCCATCTCTTCATATAAAATATATTTTCTTGTATGAGAACAGTTTATATAATAGCCCTCTTTCTATTTCTTAGCCTTATCATTAACTGATATTTTTTCTTCCAAATTATAAGAATTCTTTCAAAACTTAAAAAAAAAGTTCCACTGTGTTTTCTACAGTATTTTTTTAACATCTAATCCCCGTAGGGAATGTCATGCTTTTGGTGATTTGACAAAATCATTTTTCAATGTTTGAAAGAAAATCCAATATTTTTTACACTTTGGAACTTGATTATATGCAATAGACAGCAAGATGTTGATTTAAGCATGCTGATCTCCAAAATGTTAAATATTTGCATTTTTTTCTCTTTCATTGAAGCATAAATGTAGCAAATTCTGAATGGATTTTCTGAATAGGGATCGATAGACTAATACAGTTAGTTCCAAAATCAACATTCAATCTTTTGAATTCTGTGTAAATATTTTGAAAGGTGTACCTATTCATTATAAATATGTGTTTGCAAAATATGGTGAATTCTGTTAAAGATAGAAATAAATACATTGTTATCTAGTTCTATTGGTTACATATTAAAATGAGAAGATTGCCTGGCAATGATAATATTTCTTTTAATATTGTCAATAGAAACCATGCTTGGGATTTCTGTGCCGGAAATCGGAGTGGAACGAAAAATGTAAACAATTTGGACGCTTATATCCCTAAATACAATAGAGTAAAATGTAAACAATTTGGATGCTTATATCCCTAAATACAACAGAGAAAAATGTAAACAATTTAGACGCTTATAACCCTAAATACAATAGAGTAAAATGTAAACAATTTGGACGCTTATATCCCTAAATACAATAGAGTAAAATGTAAACAATTTGGACGCTTATATCCCTAAATACAATAGAGTAAAATGTAAACAATTTGGACGCTTATATCCCTAAATACAATAGAGTAAAATGTAAACAATTTGGACGCTTATATTCCTAAATACAATAGAGATAAATGTCAACAATTTGGACGCTTATATGCCTAAATACAATAGAGAAAAATGTTAACAATTTGGACGCTTATATCTCTAAATACAATAGAGAAAAATGTAAACAATTATTCTTGTTTCGTCCAAAAAAAGTTGCAGATTACTAATACATAAAATAATTTCAATGTTTTAAAGTTTTGAATTTTTTTAAAAAAAGGTCAGTGTCTGTCCGAACATGTAATGTTCTTCTGTTTCTTACTTTCCCTCGAAATATCTTCGATATTATAAAAAATAGGGGTTATTAACCCATTCTGGCGTTATTAACCCGTAAACTGATTAGTAGCGGTTTTAGTGTTGATTTGCTGACTTGGTTATACACTTATGTTTTAGATAGACTGTATTTTGTAAAGTACTTTGGTGTACACTCTAGATTATACAGTAATTCCTCTGGTGTTCCTCAGGGATCAAATCTGGGTCCACTTCTTTTTACTTTCCTTATATACATAATGCATAAGGAAAGTATTGTGACGGAATCGAAAATTCGAATTCAAGTTTTCGACGGGAGAGCACGTTTCAAGCATCCCTAATCACGAATCAAACATTTTTGAGGTGATGTCTGTGTGTTTGTGTGTGTGTCAGTGAGTCTGTGGAGACTATATCTCACGGATGAACGGAGCGATTTGAATAAAATTTGGTACAAAAATCGCAAACCGTGAATACTGGAAGCTTATTGTCTTTAAACGCAATCGAATGTTCAGAACCCCCTAAATATTCGAGTGAAATTTTGAAAAAATCATCAAAAAATCAAAACCTCTAATAAAGTTACGCAAATAGACATTTGTTATGTAATTTTTCTTTAGAAAACGATTGACAGAAACTTTAGGCCACTAGCATGAACCGTTCTTGAGATATTGCACATTTTTCAAATAAATTTAGCAAAAAATCCCATAAATTAAAAAAAAATATTAACTGTTGAAAAACATGTTCACTTTTCTTATGTAATATCATGCGCTAAATTGGGTGACATCATTCTTGTGGATCTAGCTCGTTCCATCCATAAGAAAAGATACTTTGAGAAATACATTTGTATTTGAACGCCAATAGTCATTTATCTGCTGTAAGAATAGTTTATTTCTCCGTCCATAACGCTTGGCGAGATTTTGGCGACGAATTTAGCGGATTGTCGCAAACTCGGTGACTTTTTATTTGTTGCCAAATTAACGAAAATCTCGCCAAATGGATAAAAATGACGCTAAATCGATGAAAATGACGACTAATTAACGGAAATTCAATATCTTAGAATGAATATGAGTATCTACTATAAGAATAACCTATTTTTTTGCTGTAAAAGCAGTAAATTTATTGCATTATATAAGGAAAGTCATGTGCTGCCCACATCAGATTTTTTAATTTTTATCAATGAAATACCCCGGATTTTTAAAACTGCAAAATATCTTATGTTTGCAGATGACTTGAAATTTTATTTGAAAATCAACTCATTAACTGATTGTGAATTGATACAGTGAGATCCAGATGTACTGTATAACTGGTCTGTTTTAAGAAAAATTTATTTAAATGTTTCAAAATGCTACGTTATGAGCATGGCTAGGATCCGTAATATTCACAATCACAATTACATTTTGAGTAATTTACCTCTATCTCGATGTAATCATATTATTGATTTGGGTGTCACTTTCGAAGTTGCTTTTAACTTTCAGAGACATATTGATAATACTATTAAAAGAGCCTCCCAAAGACTTGGTTTCACCTTAAGACGATCTCGTGTTTTTGCTAGGTATGATACAATTATTTGCATTTATAATACCCTTGTTAAACCAATTTTGGAATATTGTGCAGTTTATCTCGGACCCTGTTTATAGTCTGCATTCTCATCGAATAGAAGTCGTGCAAAATAAACTTTTACACACTTGCTGCTCACACACACTTGCTGCTCACCGGCCGTCCAAATAGGTGCTCTTAGTCCCCTGGACGAGTCGGACGGTCTGGGTCTTCTACACTTGCTGCTCAGGGGCGCGGTAGCCCATTGGTTAGCGCGCTGGAGTTGCACTCGGTAGGCCCGGGTTCGATTCCAGCCACTGTCAAAACTGCCGCCGTGTTCATGCGGAGTACGATCACGTTAAACATGTGGGTCCGAAAGTCCTTCCGAGAGGTTGGTGGTAGGGGAAGGAGGGTACGGTCCCTGTGGATGCCTCCCCTACTGGGTTCCGGTCTAAATTGGGTGGCACTTCCCGACCGTCCAAGCAGTTACCTTACACCTTTCTGGTAGGTCGGACGGTCTGGGTTTCAACAACAACACTTGCTGCTCATGTCTTCGGACGAGCCGGTCGTTCTGGGTTTTCGACACTATGGATTACAGATTGACTGACTATTATCCTTATGCATACGAGTGATCTCAGACAAAAATATTATTTAATGTCTTTTGAAAAAAAGAAGAAAATGGTCCTGCCTCCTGTTTTATTGCAAAGTCTTAAATAACACTAGTGATTACACCACTCTACTTTCTTCCCTGGAATTTCATATACCTGTAAATAATACTAGAATAAAAACTTTGTTTCACAATACTACTGTTAAACACATTTACATGAAATGCTATTATAGCTATATATTTGTTGATCTATGTAATACCTATTGTACTGATATTGATATATTGAATTTGACTCCTGCCTGTTTTAAAAGATCCTGTTTTGATGTGCTTGACATGTATACTACTTAGTATTGTTGTATTTTTTGTTCTGTTTTTTATACTTGTGTTGCTACTGTAACTGGTTTTCATCTGTAGTGCCACGTAAATTGAATAAAATAAAATGTCAGAACGTTTCTAAGTTACTTATCACTAATATCCGCTTAATATTGTATTAGAAATAAAATCTGTTAATTTCAATGCGTTAAGTGATAATTATGAACCCATATTTTATCAATTGAATAACAGGGCGTTTTCTCGGAGTGAATGAAGAGTTATTTTAGAGCACCATTTCTTTCGCCATTTGTACGAAAGTGTCATGGAAGAGTTCCTAAAAGATTCTGGGCATCAAAGTTTCCATTTCAAATATTTTATCCTACGTTAAAATGGAAGTCTTGCCTGCTCATATCCTGTTTCTCGAAATTGCTTTAATAACCTCGCAGTTGTTGAACTGCATAGGTGAGCATGGGTGATTTATACGATTCTTCAGAATTTCTTCAATGAGATTCACCAAAGTGTGGGTAGAAAAATGGTGTTCTAAAATTAAAATTATTTCAATCTAAGGAAATGCCATGTTTCTTCTTCTTCTTCTTCTTCAACCAAGATGGCCCAACCTACCTAAAAGTGTAAGGTATATGTTTGGGCGGTTGTGAACTTCCTCCAAATTTGGACAGGGACCCAGGGGGGATACCCTGTTATCCACAGGGGCCGTACACGCCTTCTTCTACCAACAACCATTCAGGAGTGTTTGAGGGCCCACATATTTAACATACCCGTACCCCTAATGAAGACAGGGACAGATTGGGCAGAGTCAGATACCGAACATGAGTCATCCGAGTACAATCCCAGCGCTCTAACCACTGGACTGCACCACCCCCGTTTTGTTTGATTGAAAAAAGGAACCCTATAATTTTCGGCTGATTAATTAAAATTAGCACACGATGTTTAAGGTATATTTGTGACTGTATATAAGGGCCATATAACTGAAAATTAATTCAACTGTTTTAATTTCTTTTCCCGTAATATGATTTTTAATTGCAATGTGTTTTGCATATCGATCACTCTATAGAAAGCTATTCAAATCATACTTCTTTCTTCAAAAGTATATTTTTATGAACAAAGTTTAATCCTACTATACATCTCGATTTCTATTTCTCAACCTTATTATCAGCTAATGTTTTTTTCTTTAAAATTACAAGAACTAGCGAAAAAAAATTTTTTTTTTTTGCAGAAAAATCTTTTCAGCCGTCTTTTCAACAGCTACTCACTAACATCTCATCCCCGTAGGGAATGGTGCGCTTTTGATGATTTGACAAAATCCCTTTCAAAGTTTGAAAGAAAATATAATATTTTCCCATTCTGATACTTGAATATATACAATAGATGTTGATTTAGGCGTGTTAATCTTGATATTGTTAAATATTTGAGCGTTTTTTTATCTTTCATTGAAGGCAAATAAATCAAATGTTGAATGTGATATTCAAAGACTAATATAGTTAGTTCATAAAGCCATAATTAAAATTTTGTGAAAATGTTTAATGATTGCACTCATTCATTTTAAATATACTATTGCAGAGTGTGATGAATTTTGCTAAAGTTCGATGTAAAGTAAATGTTGTGTCAAATAGGTTTTTATAAAACTTCTTCACTAGAAAGTGGAAAAATGTAATTTTTCTTTAAAAAAAAGGGATAAATGTAATTAAAGTGAAAATACAACATTGTTACCAAAATCATGGATTTAATTTCTTGTTACGATGATGACTTCAAATTGTTGGATAACAACTAAATATTTATAAATAGCACCAGTAAGCATTAACAAGAACAATATACAACTAATATTAGTGCATCCATCTTATAAAATCAAACAAGAAAGATCAATCATACTTAAACCATTGATTATACTTTCCAACTTCAATGCAATTTTATTTAAACATCTCTATAATGCAATACATTCCTCGGAAATATTTTAAAACTTATCATAATACAGCATTAATTTATTATATTTGAAAACTTTTACCTTCATCGAAAAAATGAACTTCATTCAAATGAGGCATTGAAATATAAAATTACCTGGTTTAAACATCTCTAAAATGCGATGCATTCCTCGGTAATATTTTAAAATTATCATAATACTACAATAATTTATTATATTTGAAAACTTTATCGAAAATAACTGAAATTCATTCAAATGATATTATAGAAAAATAACACACCTGACTCTCTCTATAAAAGCAGCATTTCATTCATAAACATTTTCCTATTCATTTCATTCATCACAGTACTAAAATAATTTATTTTATTTAAAAACTTAAGACCATGGAGCTACAAGTACTTAAACTCTATGCTAAAAATGTGCAATCATTAAACTCTATGGTTAAAACTTGCAACAGACCAATCATCCATCAATTCAATCGTCCTTCTCTCTGTAAAATCAATGAATATTTCATTTATATCAGCTATGCAGACTCCATGAGCTAAATAATTTTGCATTAAAGAAATACAGCAATTCTTATACAACTCATTCTACATATTTTGCTGTTTACATTTTACATAAGTGAAAAATAGGCTTCGTTGTAGAAATAATCAAATTTGGATGATCATTTAAACTTAAATATATGGTAATTGCGTTGGTTCAGTATGTAGATGTACAGAATTTAAGCAGAAATTAAGCGGTTTTAGGACGGATACACCACTCAATATGAATTATAAAGAACGGTAAAAATCACGATTTTGAGACAAGATGAGATGCCAAATTTAATTTTGAAGCCAGCATATGCATCTCTGTGATTTTTTTTACTATCCCAAGGATCATACTCTCTTCAGCGAGAAAAATTAAAATACGTATTGGGCATTTTGAGGATACATTGAACTTAACCCCCATTCAAAAGTTCATAGGACTTGCACCTAAAATGTGTTCGATTCTATTGTCTGCTAGAGAAAAGGTCGAAAACCGTTTCTAAGCATGTGGTAACACATAAAATAACCCACAATTACTATAGACAGATTCTACTTAGTTTAAAGCCTACCATGGAAGATCGAATTGAAATTGCTAGCAGTGATCATCAACCCTTCACTGGCTGTTAAAACGAAGTAGCTCTGCCTCCTATCGATGACAAAATATATGTACACGTAAATGGTAATACAAGCTACGCTTATGGTTATTTTCAAATAAAGAAATATAAAATACAAAAGTTCCAAAGGTTGTCGCGGTATATATATGCATTAGGTGGTAATGAGGACAATATTTAATGAAAATTTACCTTTAACAACCTGTATTCATATACAGGGTGTCCAGAAAGTTTCAGAATGGCTCAATATCTCGAGAAATACACTTCGGATCAAAAAATAAAAAACACGTATTCAATATTTTTAGAAAAGCTATCGAATGATACCAAAATAAACCTCTCTCCCCCCCTCCTGGGTGAAGGCGGTTAATTTTAGTAAGTTGCCCCACCTGGGTTTCAAGTTGCCCCACCTTTTCAAAGTTGCCCCACCCCCTCCCCCCAAGGAGGGAGGAGATGGTTCAACTTTGAAATTTTCAATGGGAACCCCCATTTTTTATTGCAGATTTGGATTCTCCAGAAAACATTACATACATTTGACCTACTATTTTTGATTTTTGCTCCCACAAACGGCTCTAGAATCTAGAAAAACGGAAGTGGGGCACAAACGTTTAAAAATGGGAATGTCTCGGGAAGTACACTTCAGATAGAAAAATAAAATATTTCGAGTTTAATATTTTCAAAAAAACTGTCCAATGATGCTAAAATTGACCCCTCCCCCCGCTAAACGTTCACTTCAGCGACAACTGTTGACTTAAGTTTAGAAAACGGATCGAGACTATTTTTAGCACTATCCAGAAACAACGATGTGGACGTAGTAGTTTTCTGTTCCCTTTGGGGTGCTTGATTAATATGAGTCCCCTTGCCTCTCATGATCAGGGTGCTTTTTTCTGTAACTTTTAAACGTTAGCGCCCCACTTGCGTTTTTCTCGATTATAGCGCCGTTTGTGGGAGCAAAAATCAAAGATCGTAGATCAAATGTATGTAATTTTTATCTGGAGAATCCAAATCTGCAATAAAAAATGGGTGTTCCCATTGAAAATTTCAAACTTGCCCGACCCCCAGACGCCCTCCCCCCAGGAGGGAGAAGGGTGTCAATTTTGGTATCATTGGATAGCTTTTCTAAAGATATTGAATACGTGTTTTTTTATATTTTTTGATCCGAAATGTATTTCACGAGATATTGCGCCGTTCCGGAACTTTCTGAACACCCTGTATATAATCTTTTCATACGTTTGAGATGGTCCCGGTGCGCATGCGGTGATGGTGGGGACAATTTTAAAAGGAATTGTCTTTTTCAAGAGATGCACATGAATTCATTACATAGTCATTGTAAACATTTCAAAACTCTACTTATAGTATCCTTTTAGCTTCATCCTCTTCTGTTACGTCATAAATTAATTCTTTATGATTATACCTTATAACTATCAATTTCTCCTTTCTGGGTAGAACTGTAATTATCCCTGCGCACATCCACTTCTAGATTCAAATCTCTCCTTTTTCAACTATTTACACATACTCATAATCTACAGAATTCAAACTTCTAGACAATTAACCTTTCTTGGATTAACAATCGATGATAATCTTAAATGGAGTTCCCACATTTTTAACCTTAGAGAGAAATGTTTTAAGTTTGCCAGTACCTTTGGGCGGGTTACTGGCAATAATTGGGGAATAGATAAATCCTTTTTAAAAACCTGGTATCTTTCGGTTATCGAAAAGATTATCATTTTCGGCGCGGGAATTTGGGGACAAGCTTTGACTGGGGCTCAGGTCAAAAAACTTTTATCTCTCCAAAGGATTTTTCTTCTAAAAATTGCTTCTGGTTTTCGGACTACTTCCAACATTTCTCTATATTCTTTAACTGGTATCCCTCCCATACATTTTGTTATAAATACTCAATATAAAAAATATAATTTTTGGAAACTCCGGAATAACCTTTTTACTGATCCGTCCCTCCCCTCCCCTTCAAACTTCGATTTTAATTCTCCCTCTTCACTTATCCCCCCCCATCTTCGTATTGCCAACCTTTTACCTCTTGTTCCCTCCACCTTTTCTGATATCAATGTTTACACCGATGGCTCTGCCATTGACGACAAAATTGGTTATGCTATTTGCATTTTTAATAAAGACACATTAGAAAACACCTTTACTTTCAAACTCAACCTTGGGAACACAGTTTTTCAGGCGGAAATCGCCGCTATCCACTTTGCTATCAAATGGGCATCTTCTAATAATTTTAAAATTAACATCTTTTCAGATAGTCAATCCTCTATTTCGGCCCTTAAATCTATTAGAAACAAATCTGACTTTCTGTCCAAAATTAAACTTGAAGCTAATATTAATAAACATTTAATCAACCTTTGTTGGGTCAAGGCCCACTCAGACATCTCGGGTAACGAGGCCGCCGATACAAATGCTAAACTTGCTACCTCTTCCGGCACCCCCACCTCTATACCTTTTCCATATTCCTTATTAAAGAAACACTGTAAACTCGACATCCTAAATTCTTGGCAAAACTATTTAAATGATTATATTTCCCCCAGAAACCACGATCCAGCTAGAATATTAAAATTTCTCCCGAATGTTAACTTTAATACCCACATAACAAATAAATATCTTGTTTACTTTATTACGGGCCACGGCCCATTCCTCGATTACTTATACTTTTTTAAACACAAAACAACCTCATGCTGTACTTGCGGATCCTATGGTGACGCAGACCACTATGTTTTCACTTGTCCCCTTACAAAATCTTTCCACCTTTCTAAACCTTCTGCTGGAAACTCCGCGGCCTGGTTCTCGAGTGTCTGCTCCAACAAAACTTCTATTAACAAGATCAAAAACTGTGTTCTCATAGCGAGAGAAATTTCTAATAAAATTACATAATCAGCCTGGGAGCCTCTTCTGCTTTTAACATTTTCTCTGCTCTCTGGACCCCCCTGAGGTGTCGCTTTTTTGGTGGAGGTTTTTGCTTTGTTTTTGTAGTTGGTTTTGTTTATGTGGTTTGTTTTGTTGTGCTGTTTATATTGTATTATATTGTATAGTTTTTATGTTTTGTTTTGTTGCCATTCTTTTATTTGTCTTGTTGTAACTGTGTTGTGATTCAATTTTAACCTGTCTTGTAATGTTTTGAATCTAAAATAAAGTTCCCGGCCACACACTTAGCTACAGTAAACCTTCGGGTCTGTCGTGTGGTCTGGGTTTTCAACACTTCAACATACTCATAATCTCAAAAACGTCAAATTTAAGTCAAATGCTTGAAACGCGCTCTGCCGTCAAAAAAATCGAATTCGAATTTTTGAACTCGCCGCAATATCTTCCGTATATTTAATACTATGTGTGCAGGAAAAGTAATAAAGGCATAATATCAAATGTATATGCCGACATTTTACCTAACTTTTTGGACTTTGCTTCATATATAAATATCAAATAATTCCCCACATTATATATACATTACGGTATATTCTATATACCTTTTTTGTATATACAATAAATACTTAATGTGTAGAAAATTGTACAATAAATATTTGTGTAATACAATGTACTATAATGTACATTTAATTTATTTTCAAAATTGAAAATATTACAGTAAACATAAATAATAAGGTCAAGATTTAATGTAGAAATGTTAACACTGGTAAAATCTCTTAATTTTTATCCTAGTTAGATTTTTGAAAATTACAGAGACAAACTCTAAAAGGGACACAGCCTCCCTTACAGCTTCGTTCACTCCATGAGTCTGTGCATTAAACTGGGATTTGTGAGAAAATATCACATTGTTTCTGCCTACTATTAAAAGGTCTTGATTTTATTGCCCCGAATACGTTTCTCAATTCCGCGGATTTTTATCATCAAGGTGTACGATATTCATCAAGCGTCAGGTTAAAGTAATACCCTGGAGGAACTTAAAAACCTAAGCCTTCTGACCTTGAAACCATCAATCTGCCGTTTGAACTAGTCAACTTGAAGAAATAGCCTTATAAATTATTGCAAATGTTCGTTTATGCCATTATACTGAGTTTCGCAAAACACTATCAATTCAACATATGAAAAGATAAATCTCAAAACTTTGTGAAATACTGTTTTTACAAAATTTCCCCATTTGCTATAAAACGTCAGATGATATTCAAGTTATGATCACCGACGTTGGCCGACAAATTTTTCCTTCTTTCTAAAGGATTCGACAGATTGACTGTCAAATTTTATAATAGATTTTTATTCTCGAACTAAAAAGGAGTAAAATATGATTTCAATAAATCTGAAAATTCATTCCTTTTCTAGAGTTTTCAGAAGTGTTTCAGAATTCATCGTCTCTTTGGCATGAATAGCTGCTCTTATTTTCGTTTTCTACCCAGTTTTTACAACAGCTTATGTTCTCCGTTTATGCCAAAAGAAAATAGTTTAAATGTGTTTGGTCCAGTATCATTTATCTTCTATTCAAAGCATATAGTGTGATCGAAGTATGCAGTGCGATCTATTCAAAGTAAAAAATGTGAGGTGACTTCTAATGAGTCTAATGAATGACAATTTATTCCATACAATAGAGAATTTAATACAGTTCAAAATTACTTGAGTTCTCTTTCATCGACTTTGCCAATGATATTTTTCTTTCTTTGTAAAAGATTCGACAAATTCACTGTCAAATTCCATAACCAAATTTATTCACCAACTAAAAAGTTGTAATATACGATCTGAGTAAATCTGAAAAGCTTCCCATTTCATGATTAGCTAAGTGTTTCGGAATTCATCATTCATTTGACATGAATAGCTGCTCTTCTTTTCTGTTTCTACTCATTTTTATAACTACCCATGTTCTCCATTTATGCCAAAAGAAAATAATTTATATATGTATGGTTCAGGGTCATTTATCTTCTATTCAAATTAGAGAATGTGAGGTATTTTTTGATGAGTCTCATGAATGAATGAATTTATTCCATGCAATAATATGAAGCGATTAAAAGTTACTCGAGTTTTAATTTACCTATCCTGTCCATCACATTTTTCCTTCTTTTTAAAAGATTCGACATATTCACTTTCAAATTCCGTAACAAATTTTTATTCACAGACTAAAAGAAAGTAATGTACTATTTGACAAAATCTGAAGAGACATTCTTTCTTATGATTATATGAGTGTTTCATAAGTCATCGTCTATTCGGTATAGTTAGCTGCTCTTAAACGTTTTTTCCCTTTTTTACCCATTTTATATAACAACTTATGTTCTCCCTTTATGCCAAAAGAAAATAATTCCAATGTGTCTGGTCCAGTATCATCTGTCTTCTATTCAAAGTATAGAATGAATGGCATTTTCTGATGGGTCTTATAAATGATTTAATTTTATCAATGAAATGGGATATTTATCACAGTTGAAAGTTATTTTAGTTTCCTTATACTGCAAAAGCAAAGTTAATCATCGTAAATTGTTTTTTTATGTACTAAACGCAAGACTTTTCTATCCTATAGCTTTTAATTTCCGTGACAGGTGTTATCCATAACCAGCTTATTGTGATCTGAAAGAGTCAAATTTTTGCCGAAGGGCTCGCTTGCTGGCGTGTGATAAGGCTTTCACACCTCTGTGTTAAAATTGTATATTAAAGTATTGTTTTATTTCTGTGTGATTGAAAGTGTCAATTTCGAAATGTAAATGTCTTTTCTACATGTTTTCAATTACATTGACTTTTAAGGGAAGTGAACTCTAAAATCGCAAAAGTGTTTATGTTCCAGAAAAATAGTAATAGTTTTGTATTTTCGCTTCTCAGTCGCTAGTTGGGAACTTGCAGGTTTTGCGCACGCGCGCGTTTGAAAAAGGATTTTGGAAGCAGTGTGGAAGGAGTCGTGGAAAAATGTAGACGTGTGTGTTTGATTCGCGTATGATCGCGAATTTTAAGAAAAGGTGGATTAATTTTGAAAGTGGAAGGATGTGATTAAAATATGTAACATAGTTCGACAAGTTGTGCGTAGAGTCGTTTGGCTCGGTTCAGAGATGAGTCACTCGTGTTTTTAAATGAATCAGCCTGGTAGTAATGGAATAATGAGTCTTGTGAAAAGAGAAAATGGTTCTTTCACTGGTCGGCTTGAATCGCTAATAGGGCTAGAGGGAAAGCTCTTTTTACAGCGATTTGTATTTGCCTGACTCCTCCTTGTGTCCTAAGGTACGAATCAACCAATCTCCGTAACCAATCAAGATGTTGAATTCCGCCAGCATGATGTTGTGTAGTCAAGTTTCCCGACCATTATGGATTTTGTTCTGCGCAAGAATCTCGATGAGTTTATGCCGAGAGTCCATCCTGATATCCTTTCCCATGGTACAGAATTGTAAATGTTATATTTAAAAGAGACGAGGTAAAGTTTTATATATATTTAGTCTTCCACCTAACGAATAGAGTGTTAATTGTCAAATCCTCGTGAGCATCGAATCATTGATGATGTTATATGAAAATGTCGTATATGTTCAAAGTATACAAATGTCGTATATAAATGTCAAGTATAATGTGAGGAATATTGTGTTTATTTTATGTATCAGAAAATATGTGTATTCTCTTGGTTCCTCTTCCTCCAGGGGTGTTCTTAATGGTCACCCTACCGAGTGTAACTCTGAGTTATTGCGAGAAATGCTTGTACTCCACTGTTTTCGATCAACTGCCTTGTTATTTCATGTTTAATAAATGTGTTTGATTTCAAAACTTTGTCTTCTCTGTCGAGTATACCAAAACGTTCGCGACAGAATTGGTGCCGTTACTTTTCTCGGTGAGTGGGGAAGAGCTGAGAGAATTAAAATTTTTAAAAATTTTCTTAAGAATTGAAATTTTGAAGGTTAAAAATTACCGTTGTGCTAAAATGAGTGTTTTCTTAAGTAAACAGAGTTCCATGTTCTGCTTTCGGTGTTCTCAAAAACGAGTGTTCTTGGAATTTGATATGTGCCATTTGATAAAAAAAATTGATTTGTTTGCATATTTATGTCATTTGATTTGATAAAAACTGGTTTTATTGTAAATACTGTTTAAGAACATTGCAATTGCATATTGTGTTAAACTATACGAGTATATTTGATTGTTATGCAAAATGGCTCCAATTACTAGAAACAAAAAAGTAAATGTCGGTAAGATGAGTAAAAATTCAAGTAAAAAATTAAATTCCTCCTTGAATTTGTCGCTTGATATTGCTACTGAGTCGGATACTGTTAATTCTAGAAGTAAAGTTAAAAATGTTAGCCACAAAGCTAAATCTAATGAGGAAAATATATCAGATAAATCGCCGGTATGTCTGAATTCTTCTTCTGGCACTTTGCCAAATCAAAACAGTGCTTCATCGGTAAATGATAACATGTTAAAATCATTCCATATTTTCACACCTAAGTTCGCACATCATATTCCAAAATTCTCGGGAAATTCAGAGCTTTCGTTGTCACAGTTTTTGGAAAAGTTAAATTTAGTAGCCACTCATGCAAACTGGAGTGAGTGTGACAAATTAGTTTGTTTGAGATTGAATTTAGAGGGGGAAGCAAATAGATTGATTGAAGAGAATCCAAAGCACAGAAATTGTAAAAATTTGCAGGAAATTATTCACATTTTGAAAGATCATTTTGAAGTGACCGAAAATGTTACTAAAAACATAATTTCACTCGTGAACTTTACACAGAGACCAAATGAGTCGGTTAAACAGTTTTCGATGAGAATCGAAGCTGCTTCATTTAAGGTTGTTCCGGAAGATGTAGATTCCGAAAGTGAGAATAAAATCAGGCAAACACTTTTAAAAACTTCATTTATTAATGGTTTATATCCGGAACTAAAAAGATTGGTGTTGTCACAAAACCCTAGATATTTTTATTCGGCTAGAAAACTTGCAATTCTTGAGGAATCTATTTTAAATGAAAATAATGCTATGTACTTGACTAATCCGGTACTTACAAAAAAAGGTGTTCTCACACCAGAAAAATATGTTCTCACACCAGATCAAAGTGAAAGTATGTCAGATTTAAAAAGAAAAGTGTTAGAACAGGAAAGGGACATTGAATTTCTTAGGGGTAAAATAGAAAAATTTAAGTTTAATTCAGATAAAGTTAACGAAAAGCGTTCACCGCGTCCAAAGTGTGACAAATGTGGTAAATTAGGTCACGTTCAAGAACAGTGTTGGAAAAAGGTTTTTCAAAAAAGAGATGCGTACGGTATAAAATGTAGGAAAATTTATACCAGTCCTGGAACTAGGTATCACCAGGGTGAAAGACACAGAGGGCAAATGTCTGCAAATGAGTGGAAGTATAAAAAGCAAGGAACGCAAAATTATAAAAATAAGGAGTCATATAAATCTTTGCAAAATTCCAAAAATCATTCTTCTGGGAATCAGAGTAGATATCCCATGCACAATTATAATAATAGAAAAACTTTTGATAGGCAAACATCACATTTTGAGGAAAATAATATTTGTCATAATATTACAAATTCTTTGTCATCTTCTTCTATTATAAAAGGAAAATTAGTGAGCAGTGAAGTGTCAATATTGATTGATACGGGTAGTTCAATTAATTTAGTGTATGAGGAAGCTTTAAATACTGTACCCATTGCACATATGTTGCTAACATACAAACCAACAATTTTGCGTAGCTTTAGTTCACAAGATACTAAAGTTGAATGTTTAGCCACTATTTCACTAAATTTGGGAAAAGAAAGATTCCCTACCGAATTTTTTGTGTTAAAATCACCAGCTCCTATTTCATATAATGTAATCCTTGGTAACAAGTTTTTACATAAACATAATGCTATTATAGATTATAATCACTTCTGTTTTAAGTTTTCAAACTTTTCCATTCCTTTTGTTGGTTATCAATGTACGAATAATTTACTTTCGATTTCAAATCATGAACCGGCAAATGAGTCGGAAATTGCAGACTCAAACCTAAGTAGTGTCGCAAAGCGTATTGCTGTGCCTGACTCGCAGATGAGTAGTGGAAAAAATGTTCGTGTGGTAGAGGACTGTAAACCGAAAGAGTTCCATACGAATGCATGTGCCAAATGCAAAGCAGATCTGGCACCGGTAGTGAATGAGTCTCAGGTCATTCGGGAAGAGTATGTGAGCAGAAATTTTTCGGAAAATAATGTAGTGCCACATTTGGGTAGTGAAGAGGTACATATTAACGATTTGGAAAATGGAAGCAAATTTTTTAGAGATTTGGTAGTAAATGCACAGAATGTTACTTTGCATATGGGGGAAAAGCAAAATCATGTTAGAGGTGGTACTGAAGTTAACTTTGTCATTCAACACAAAAACAATCCATGTAATCAGCAATTGGTCCACGTTAATAGATTAACTCCTTTACCTCCTAGACGTAGTGAATTGATTTCTAGCACATATAATGATAACATTGATAATTCTTCAACTCAAGAAACAAGACAATTTAAAAGTAGATATTTTCTAAACCATCAAAATAGGGTTAAAACTCAAAATGTTCCTAATTCACACAAGTATGACTTGCGCCCAAGAGGCCAATTTATTCATTAAAGTTACTTGTCAATTAAGGCAATATGTCAAGAGAGCAATTGGCTCAAAAGTAAAGTAAAATATTTAGATTGTGAAATTCTCACATTTTCAAAAAAAAAAGACTGATATTGTTGTGAGATGGACAATTATGTTTCATAATATTATATTTTCAATTGTTTCACAAAATGTTTTGCAAAACTGTATGCTATGTTAAAATGGATCCAATATTTCTGAACTTCTGTGTAATTTGCTTTATGTGTCAGTCAGCTGAATGTTCTGTACTGCAAGTTCTGTGCCAGTGCAGCTTTCTGAATGTGAGTGCCATGTTAATCAGGTTGAAGTAGTGTTTTAAAATTCTAAATACTTAAATAATAATTTTTTTTTGCTTTACTTTAATGATAAGCAGTAATGTTTTAAAGTAATTTTAAGATAATTAAGTACTTGATGGGTTAGAGTTTTGGTAAGGATTTTTAAGGATAACTGATAATTTTTATCTCTGTTTTATTTTATGAATGTGTGAATGATTTTTTTTTTAATTTAAAGGTCTAGTAAATTTTAGAATTTTTTTTTTGTCATTTGGTGTTTGTTGACTTATTGGTTGGGGGTACCGCCACCTCTAGGTTTGCAACTTTCTAATGGACTTGTTTCTTGCCTGGGTGCCTGATCAACATTCTTGGTTTGAAAATTTGTCTCATTTTCTAAATTAGTAATTTTTTTTTTAAATGTCTTTTAAAGTAATTTGTTGGCAAGGTTGGATAATAGTTAATAAATTGATTTCTGTGAAAAGTAAATTTATAGAATTTTAATTGTAAAATTTTTGAAGAAAGAAAACTTTTTGTTTAGTTAAACTTTTTGTGAGTTGAGTAAATTAATTTTTCATGTCTCTGTGGTACTCACCAGAAAATGTATTAGTGTTTAAATTTTAAAAGGGGCAATTTCATCATTTGTGTCTTGTTAATTTGGTGTTGTCTTGTAAAGGTCTATGCTTGTATTGAGACTTATTTTTTTTTGACTCACGAGTCAAACTTTAGGCCACTCTTGGATTTTGGTTATTATGCTGGTCATGATCTTGTTTGTTTTTGTTTTTTTTCTTTGATGTACATGTACATCGCTCAAAATTTACACTAAATTCCTCTCAATGGAACATATGTCATTGGGAACTTAATGCAGGTATTTTCCTAGTATTGTGTGGAAAAATTCCCCGCTTTGCAGGAAATTTTTCTCCCGGGCCCCGAAGGAGTGTGATAAGGCTTTCACACCTCTGTGTTAAAATTGTATTTTAAAGTATTGTTTTATTTCTGTGTGATTGAAAGTGTCAATTTCGAAATGTAAATGTCTTTTCTACATGTTTTCAATTACATTGACTTTTAAGGGAAGTGAACTCTAAAATCGCAAAAGTGTTTATGTTCCAGAAAAATAGTAATAGTTTTGTATTTTCGCTTCTCAGTCGCTAGTTGGGAACTTGCAGGTTTTGCGCACGCGCGCGTTTGAAAAAGGATTTTGGAAGCAGTGTGGAAGGAGTCGTGGAAAAATGTAGACGTGTGTGTTTGATTCGCGTATGATCGCGAATTTTAAGAAAAGGTGGATTAATTTTGAAAGTGGAAGGATGTAATTAAAATATGTAACATAGTTCGACAAGTTGTGCGTAGAGTCGTTTGGCTCGGTTCAGAGATGAGTCACTCGTGTTTTTAAATGAATCAGCCTGGTAGTAATGGAATAATGAGTCTTGTGAAAAGAGAAAATGGTTCTTTCACTGGTCGGCTTGAATCGCTAATAGGGCTAGAGGGAAAGCTCTTTTTACAGCGATTTGTATTTGCCTGACTCCTCCTTGTGTCCTAAGGTACGAATCAACCAATCTCCGTAACCAATCAAGATGTTGAATTCCGCCAGCATGATGTTGTGTAGTCAAGTTTCCCGACCATTATGGATTTTGTTCTGCGCAAGAATCTCGATGAGTTTATGCCGAGAGTCCATCCTGATATCCTTTCCCATGGTACAGAATTGTAAATGTTATATTTAAAAGAGACGAGGTAAAGTTTTATATATATTTAGTCTTCCACCTAACGAATAGAGTGTTAATTGTCAAATCCTCGTGAGCATCGAATCATTGATGATGTTATATGAAAATGTCGTATATGTTCAAAGTATACAAATGTCGTATATAAATGTCAAGTATAATGTGAGGAATATTGTGTTTATTTTATGTATCAGAAAATATGTGTATTCTCTTGGTTCCTCTTCCTCCAGGGGTGTTCTTAATGGTCACCCTACCGAGTGTAACTCTGAGTTATTGCGAGAAATGCTTGTACTCCACTGTTTTCGATCAACTGCCTTGTTATTTCATGTTTAATAAATGTGTTTGATTTCAAAACTTTGTCTTCTCTGTCGAGTATACCAAAACGTTCGCGACAGGCGCACAAACTCGTAGCAGCCATATTTTATTCCCAGTCGAGAATTAAAAGTTTTGTGTATGCATATATGTTTGCACTGGTTCTAAAATCAGCTTAAAGTCTAGTTCTGCCCAAATTAGTTCATGTTTTTCATAAAAAATGTACAGTGTCATAATCATGTTGTGTAGTTTAATCAGAGCGGCGATTTATGACCACAGAAGAAAAAAATCTGATTTGAGAGCAGATGATTTTCCTTATATAATGCAATGAATTTACTACATTTACAATAAAAAAAAATCTGATATGGGCAACGCATGACTTTCCTTATATAATGCAATAAATTTACTACTTTTACAGTTAAAAAAATGTTATTCTTATTGTAGATACTTATATTCTTTACAAGATATTGAATTTTCTTCAATTAGTCGTCATTTTCATTGATTTAGCGTCATTTTTATCAATTTGGCAAGATTTTTGTTAATTTGGCAAGAATTAAAAATGTCGCTAAGTTGGCGACATTCCGCCAAATTCGAAGCCAAAATCTCGCCAAGCGTTATGGACGGAGACATAAGTTATTCTTACAGAAGATTAATGACTATTGGCGTTCAAATACAGAAGTATTACTCAAAGAATCTTTTCTCATGAATGGAACGAACTAGATCCACGAGAATGATGTCACCAAATTTATCGCATGGTATTACATATGAAAAGTGAACATGTTTCTCAATAGGAAATATATATTTTTACTTTATATAACGTTTTGATAATTTTTTGAAAAATGTGCAATATCTCGAGAACGGTTCATGTTAGCGTTCTAAAATTTATGTCAATCGTTTTCTAATGAAAAATTACATTAGAAATGTCTATTTGCGTAACTTTATTAGCGGTTTTGATTTTTTGACGATTTTTTCAAAATTTCACTCGAAAATTTAGGAGGGTTCTGAACATTCGATTGCGTATAAAAATAATAGGCTTCCAATGTTTACAGATTGCGATTTTTGTACCAAATTTCGTTCGAATCGGTCTATTCGTTCGTCAGTTATCGTCTCCACAGTTTCACTGACACACATACACACACACACACACGCACATACTTTCACACACACACACACACACACACACGCACATACTTTCACACACACACACACACACACGCACATACTTTCACACACACACACACACACACACACATACTTTCACACACACACACACACACACAGACATCACTTCAAAAATGTTTGATTCGTGATCAGAGATGCTTGAAACGTGCTCTTCCGTGGAAAACTCGAATTCGAATTTTCGACCCCGTCACAATATTTTCCGTATACATTATGTATATAAGGAAAGTAATAAGATAGCTAAATAAATTATTTAACAAGAATTTGCGTATGATATAGCTGGATGCAATTTTTACCAAATAGGATTTGTTTTGCAAATATTTTGTATAGATGATATCGAAGCTAGTTGATATATATATTTGTCTTTATTTTTTGTATTTGCCTTAAGAAATATTCTAAAATATTAAATCCTTCTTCATCTATTGAATATTTCAACAAAATAATATGTATCTTATATAAATCTAAGCATTTAGCTAAAGCAAGATTATTCAAACATTTAAAAGCATTTTTGACATTACCTTTAAAAGTATACATAGCACTCAACCTATTTTAAATGACTACAGAATTCTGAAAATTTCATCATATGTATCCTGGCAACTAAAGAATATGAAAGATTAACTTTGAAATATCAAAAGAGATAAGTAATCTATAAAAAATATTAATAGTATATTAATCGAGTAAATATGAAAAATCATCCGGTTTTACCATTGTCTAAGTGATTTTACTATTATCGACATTTCGGACAAGATTGCTCTAAAATACGTTTAGCTTTCAAACCATTCTTCATAGCCCTTTTTGTTCTTTAGTTATGTAAGAAAAAAAAGCATAAAATTGTAAAGTAACTGCCTTTCTCGGCTGTTTCTGATTACTTTATTCTAAAGATCTTCAAACCTTTCGGTCTAAGGGCAATAACACAGAATTTCACTGCGTAATTCAAACTAATATTTATTTTGCACTTCACGGAATTCACAGCATCTGGCTGTTTAAAGCAATTGATGACATAGACAATAATTTTTATTGTACACCTCCAGAATAATTTGCAATATATATAAGATACTACAATTAACTCGCCTGGTGATGCTTTTAAATGGATACGATTCTTACTTGTACACTTACCACTGACATTATTTTATCTCGCTGCCTCGTATTGCGTAACAAAACCCCGAATACTAGACTTACCCCAGTCATCGTTGTATCCACTGGATTTTCCTTCCACGTATTCTCTCAAGACACCCACAGCCACTCGCGACAAGAACGAACTCACTAAAGGCACGAAACAACCTTTGAACTCTCCCTTTCCGAAACTTATCCTACTCTACCGTAGGAACGCAGACAATTCTGATCAGGCTGGTGATTCGTCTAATAACCGAATCAGTTAGGATCATTAACATAAGTCAACATAAATTAAAATGAAAGCTGAGGGAAATAATCATCGAGAGATTATTCAGACCTCACAACATCTCTTGTCAAATTCTCTTTTCTTTTGTTTAAGGTAGAAAATACATACCCTTTGTTACACATATGTAAAAAATGAAGAAACTAGAATTGGCTACGCCAGAACAATAACATACTACTCCCAAAAATGATAATTGATCCTAAAAGGCTTTGCAGTCAAAGTAAATAAATTAAAAAAATATTTTCTTTAGAACCAAAGAAATAAGGTACTATAGATGTAGCGAAGACATTTTCTAAATAATCATCTAGAATTCACAAGCTGTTGTAAAACAACAGTTACCGTGAGTAAAATTGTGTTCATTGAACATATCGTTCCAGACTAGATAGTAGTAAATAGGTTAAATTATCCATAAAATATCAATTTAAATTTATTAACAATAAATATATTAACATAGTGAATAGTGAAACACTTACAAAATTAACTTAAATTTATTTAACATAATTAACATAATTTTATTATTTAACATTTATTTATTAACATAAAGCATTGATTATAAAACACTTTCCGGCATCAATGCAATTTTATTTAAACATCCCTAAAATGCGATATATTCAGTGGTGATATCTTTTATATTATTACAGTACTACAATAATTTATTTTCCTTGGAAACTTAAAACTTCATAAAAAAAGCAAGGCAATACTAAAAAATCGTCTGCTTGTCTATGTCAAATCAATGGATATTTCATTTATATCACTTATACTCCAGACTCCTGAGTTGTAATTTTGCGTTAAAAATTCAGTAATTCTTATACAAATCATCTTACAATAGCTTGATTTGTTTACATTCTGCATTCGTTAAAATTAGGCTTCGTTGTAGGAATAATCAAAGTTTACTGATCATTTAAAATCAAAAATATTGTAATTGCGTAAGCACATAATTTAGATGCAAAAATAAAGCGGTTTTCGGACGGATGCAACACCAAATATAAATATAAGCGTTCCTTAAAATTCATTCTTCATATAATATGGGTGTAATTATTA
>OX578138.1:91752413-91777413 GCA_951213105.1 Amaurobius ferox | reverse complement strand
CTTTAACTTCCACTAAATTCATTTATTTATTTTTAATTTAACTAAAGACAAATGGCTTTCAACCAAATAGTTTTTAACTGTGTCCTAAGATACAACCCAACTACAGATAGCCTTGTAAGGAATAAACAGAAAATAAAAAAAAAATTTATAGACGTTCAAAAGGATCGTATGATAACTCATGAAACTCTAGTAATCCTAAAAATATAGAACTTTTTTTAGATTTATTCGATTTATATATTATTGCACCTCCTTAAATCTTCTTTTTCACCCATTTTGAGATTTGGCAGTTAATATATCGAACTCTTTTGAAACCGGAAAATTTATGAAGGGATTTCATGCGTTCTACGGCTATTTATCATAGATTGAATTTTGTATAGAGTTTTAAATAAAGTGATTTTAATAGGACATAGACAAATATAGTAGGTCGAAAAATCGATTTTGAGATTTTAGATTTTGCGAAAACTATAAATATTTGTTTGTAAATAGTTAGACTAATATGTCCAATTCATCATGGGAAAAATATTTTAATGGACTTTTAAAACGGTTCTCAACAATTTTATACAGTTCACATTATTGTCTGTATTATAATTTTGAAATTTTGCAAGTTTATTTAGCATTGTTTCTTCTTATTTTAAGATAATACTGCAACTGATTACTTATTCTTATTTAGTCATTTGCGAGTGCATTATAAATTGATTTGGTTTGTAACATTTGACCCACTATTGTAAAAAAGAAAATCAATGAAATGTTTTGATGCCGACCGTTTTCCCTTTACATTTCTGTGGTGCGCTGAATAAAAAGATACTTAAAGTACTATTATTATTAATTATACTAATATTGTTAAATTAAACTTAATATACATGGTCGTAAATTACTCGTATACTGGTGCTTATTATTATTGTACATTGCTTTGTTGTGCCGCTATATAAAATCCTCCAATTATTTATCTTTGCGTGAGTTCTGTAAAGGAATATTATTAGAATAATGTTAAATCGATTACTCCATTTAAACTTTAACAATAAAACATTTATTAACAACGTAAACACTTATTAATTCATTACACAATTAATTGTTAGTTTTGACGGGGGAACATGTGAGACCACCTAACTGGCCTAATATATTTGTTTAGACCTAGATATATTTTTGAGGAACACATAACTTCAAGTCTGTCTTGGACTTTGATCATAATGCTGGCATCCGTAATTAGTGCTAGCCATAACTCGCGGTGTTTAGCTCTGTCTCGTACTTGGGTGCACTCACACATCAATAGATCTAGCCATTATTTTGGAACATTTACGGAACACTCTGCATCACTAGTATTGTCGTTTTCTCATAATGTCGTACACGTATCTCTCTTGTATCTCTACACAAGTCATTATTAAGTCATCGTCTCGAAGTTATCTGTCTAAGTCTGCTCCTAGTGTCTGTCACACGTCATAATGTCCCCCGAGTATTTGCACAAGTCGCTTAAGTCATAGGTTGTGGCTATCTTTTCCCTCGGGGATGTCACTCCCCCTTTGCTTTCATTTGCAGCATTCAGTGTGACGTAACAAGCACTTTCTTCATTGGTCAATCATTGAATCAATGTCGCTACTTGGCATCCTCGTAAGGGTCCGCTCGGCCCCCTTCTGTCTTGACGCTCCTAAATTTATGGTTTGCTGTAAACCTCGGCGCCATCCAGACTACAAATATTGTTCGATGTTTCGGACACAATAAATAACTGGCATACGCTTGTCTCACCAAAACTCATGTGAGATCTATTTCTGGTCTCACAATTTCATTTGTTCAGCACTTTGCGTTGTGATATATTTATCCATTGTAGATATGTTAGTTCAAGTACAAGTCTAATATGTCAGGGCAATAGAAATCTTCTTAGAAATAGAATGCTTTCTTGTCTGTTCTAGACGAAGTACAGGGGAATTAAAAATATTTTAACATTGTTTCTTCAATAATTACTGTAAAATATAGGGTGAGCAAAAAATAAATAAACACGTCTGATTCACGATTGCATTAGAAAAGAAAGATGTACTTATATAAAGTAATATAAAGAAAGGTATTTTAACAGAATAATTCGATTAAAAGCGTCTTTTAATATGCCAGAGGAATTTGAACATGATTGTGAATTTTAAGATTTTTTATATTATATACTCTATACGAAGAACGAATATGCTGCTAGTTCTAAATAAACTTTAATTTAGAATATCTAATCATTTTCAGTGCAATAACTTTAATGTTCATTCCAGCGCTTATGGTTTTACATCAGATAAAAAATTATATGTTGCTCTTTTTGAGCGTTTTTTGTTTTTGCATGCATTTCATTCTGAATTTTAACTTTAAATACATTTCTCAAATATCGCAGCGCTCTGTTAACTTTATTTCTTAAATGACTCCAGAAGAGAATGTGAATCGTGTTGACGTTTGTTGAGTTGATAAGTCAGTTTACACCACTTCCAAAATGCCTGGAATAATGCAAAGTGACGACATGACTTTCAAAATGCTTATCCAGTTGAAGGAAAACAACAGCTGTATGATGAGGTCGTGCTCTGCATTAACCACTAATACTGATCATCACCATATAACTTGTGCGAGAAAAAAAGAAATTATCCATGAAGAACTTCCTGATATCTCTAAGTATCGGCAGTTCCATCAATGAATACAGCTTCATAAACACCTGACAAAAACAAACAATATGATAGTCATATTATGTCAAAAAAGATTTTATAGTAGATAATCTTTGCTTCACATTTCTGCTGTGCTAAGTAAAAGAGTATATTTATATAACAGCCAATAGTCATAAAAGTAACTTGCAAAACAGAAGTTACTGGGTGACAAACTCCAATAATGAGGCCATGCAAAAGATTTATAAATTGCCAAAGAAAAAAATCAACGTTGTATGGCATTTAAAAACAATGTATAACATTTTGAAACTAGTCTAATAATGTGCAAAATGTTGAAAACTGTTTCTATACGTATGTGGTAAATTGTTATTAAGGCAAAGGTACTAGCAATTGATAGTGTACGAGTAGTTGAGACTGTAAGAAAAAAATGTTCAAAATCAGGCTCTTAGTAGTGATCTTCTCAAACGGAGAGCGGTATCCATCATATGTATGACAAACTTTATAGTACAACATAACATTCTGAGTTTAAATGGAGGACGACTACGCTGTGAGGGTAAGCCAACGGTCCTACCGTGCTGAAAACACCGGTTCGCGTTAGATCACCGAAGTCAAGCAGCAGCGGGCGCGGTTAGTACTTGGGTGGGTGACCAGCTGGAAACACCGCGTGCTGTTGGCACATTTCGGGCGCGGTAGCCGGTGGTTTGCGCGCTGGATTTGCACGCTGCCACAACTGCCGCCGTGTTCATGCGGAGTACGATCAAGTTAAACATGTGGGTCCGTAAGTCCTTCCGAGAAGTTGGTGGTAGGAGAAGGGGGTACGGTCCCTGTGGATGCCTCCCCCACTGGGTTCCGGTCTAAATTAGGTGGTACTTCCAGGCCGTCCAAACAGTCACCTTACATCTTTCTGGTAGGTCGGACGGTCTGGGTCTCAACAACAACAACAACGCTGTGAGCGTAAGTGTCAGTCCAATGTGTTATTATTTTCTCAAGCGTTTAGTTAAGAAGACGTTTAGATACCGAGTCAAAAGATCATAATTGTGAACCCTATCGAAATTGTATTATCATATGTAGAATGCTTTAAGTGTCTAATAGAAGAATTAATGCATTATCTTTGTCCATTTGGCAGCGTGTAATTTGTTTGTGAAAAAGTCACTGAACACATTTATGATACTCGTTTCCCGTTAGATCACCGAAGTTAAGCAGCATCGGGCGCGGTTAGTACTTGGGTGGGTTACCACCTGTGAACATCGCGTACTGTTGGCTCATTTCAGTCGACGTGGTGGCCGAACGGTCAAGGCGAGCGTTTCCAGCGATTGATCGGCCGCCAAGTTGTGGATTCGAGTCCCACGTAAGACATGGATATTTGTGTTGCTGGGCGCAATGTGTTCCCAACCCCACTTGTGCGCTGGGGCAACGTCTTTGACGACTAAGAGGTACACTGTTCTGGCCGATGTATAGGCGCAGATGAAAGAGTCAATGCCTGGCCATTGGAAAAAAAAACATTTATGATATTATGTGAATTTGGACCAGATGATCCAATTTTAAAAATATCTTCTAGACCAACATCAGAAAGAGTTATATAATCATTTAATATTTGACTATCAGTGACTCTTTTATTAAATTGCCTATTTTGTTAATAATAATGCAGTCAATCGTTTAAGTGAAACTGGAAAATTTATTTACAAGACACGTTGAAAAAGAGTCAAGAAATGAAAAAAGAAATCAATAGATTTAAGCGCAAAATAAGGAAAAAGAGAAGAAAAATCGAAAGCTTTGCAGAAAAAGAAACTAGTACATGAAATTTAATAACCAAAAATTTCAAGATGGTAAGCAAACACAGAGAAGTCAGAAATAACAGAAAGTCAGAAATAATAGAAATTCAGTTTTAGGATCTAAGTAAAATCGATGCTACGAAACTACTTTTTGAAATAAGCAGTTTATATTCCAAGAATAATAATACATTCTTTATTCACGTTTACAGTTAGGTACTAAAATTTTCGTTATTTCCGCGGATCAACTGCTGAAACAGTTTCAGGTAGCTCGACTTTTAGTCACCGTTTCATGACAATCTTGGTTGGTCCAGAATGTTATGACTCCAATACGTACACGCCACACAAATTGTAGGTGTGATTGGGGCAAAATATCCAAGGGCTAACACTTAAACCAAGCGTCATTGGAAACTGAAAGAGCCAAAAGTGCAAAGATGCGACATTGCACTGACGAGCATCCAGTGGGAAAAAGGAGGGCGTATCTGAACTCCAGGCACAATAATGCGGCGGCAAGGAGGAAAGTCATCTAATATAAAATAAATGATTATTCAAGAGTTGAAGAGAGAGATTCGTGATGTCAAGCAGCCATATTCAGAGAGAGTCGTTATTCATTTGAGTATTGAGAATGTTATCGAAAAAGACGAAGTCTGACTGAGAATGTCAAAAAAGGATTCGAAAAAGGTAACAGTCATGTTGAGCTACAGACCCGAACAACAGAGGTGTGTGCCAGTCGTCATATATGTTAGGTCAAGTTTTGATCTTTGGAATAGAATTCAATAGGCATGATCTCCTTATAAGCGTCTGTTAATAAATTCATGTAATTTAAGTCATAATAATATAGAAGTGTGAATAAATGATAATTTATTTTAAAGGTGAAAGTGTGGATTTTAATGTGAAGTGTTTCGATTTAATGATTATGTTAAGGAACTCGGCATCAGTAATGGTGTGTTTTGCGGTCATGATAGCAATGTACCAATGTTACTGTTCACGACCACTTTAATTAAGATTTATAATTTAATCAACAGAATTTATTTAAAAAGCAAACCCAATTTTTTGTTTTCTCACCTCAGTTTTCATAACTACAAATCATATTTTTGACGAAAGTTTACTCCGAAAGATCGTACGGGTAGATTGTTAGAAAGTAGTCCCAAGAATTTAATATGCTTATTCATTGAAAACAGAACACGATAAAAAACTTTTCTTACTATATAATTCCTTCGATCCACACCATCAAATGTGTCTGAAAATTACGAAATATGTAGAATAGGGTGGCGGAATTTCTTCTAAACAATCAAGTAGAATTCCGTGTATTGGCCTTCTCATATGCGATGTAGGGAGAGGAAGGAGGCTTACGCTGGATATTCTGCTAAAGAGTTTATTTTTGTCAATAAATTTATTTTGATTATTATTTATGTTGGGGATTTCACAGGGAGGACGGGCGAATGGAATTATATATGGTAAACTACTGATGCTTTTTCTTACATGTAAATTTAACTGTTAGCTTTTACAAATAGTTTCAAATGTAGAACAAATTTCTTATTAAGTTACGGACATTGATTTAATTAATAATGCCAACTGTGTCCAACTCATGTCTTTATCTACTGATAAATACAATATCTTTCTAAAACAGTAACACATACACTGTTAAAAATACATATAAAGAAAAAGTTGAATGTATTCATTTTCGAGCACTTTGCTTGATTATAATAGCTCCGAATAACCATGTTTCAATTTTTAAAAACGCATGTACTCATTTTTGAGTATATCAAAGAATTCAATTTTAAGCATATTTAGGTTCAAATTGTAAAGACTATGGACTCATTTATGAGTATGGGAGAATCAATTTTAAGCATAATTGTAAATACTATGTACTCATTTTTGAGTATATGGGAGAATCACTTTTATGCATAATTGTAAATACTATGTATTCATTTTTGAGTATATGAGAGATTCAATTATATTTTTATTTTTTTAATTATATTTTTAAACTGTAAATACATGATGGATGACAAACAGCGAATATGCATAAGACAAGCAATGCTTATTGCGTGTCCATATTCTACGGCCACATTAGAGAAAAAACACACGACCGCATAGCACCGCACACGAAATATATACATCCGCCATCTTAATTCTTATGATATAGTTCTATAATTTCGAGGCTATAACCTTTATTCTTCGAAATATTTGCAGCAAAAATTTCAGAATTATAATTGCACATTTATCACACGATTTTAATGAAATCAAAATGAAATAATACTTTTATTTATTGAAGAACTCGTTTTCAAGTGCGGTTACTTATATTTCAGTATGTCACCTACTCGTTTATGGTGCCATTGTACTCAAATGAAAGCGAGTACATTGAAGTTCTCGCTTTTAAGTACTTTATTTTTTACAGTGTATAGATATCATGTTGATTTTGTCTTTATGAAATGCAAAATATCCAAATACCTTTCCCATGTAAATTTAACTTGCCACCAAATTAATTTAAAGTAATAATCAGTTTAAGTTTATATATGTTGGAATTTAACCATTATCTTTACTGTACTAAATTGAACAATAGAGAGCTATCCATCCAAGTATCATAAATTATGTCCTTGGTGAAAATACAATAGGATTCGACAAAAGAAATTCAAGGCTTTTTTTAGAAATACTGGATCAAAGAAAAGTTGTACGAAATGGACAGAATACTAAAGATTCCATTCATCTCGAACGTTTGACTTATGATAATCATAAAATTCCGATAATCATAAAAGAAGGCGCCTTTTTAGATTTACTCGAATCATATATTACAACATCTTTCAAAGACGAGAATAAAGTTCATTTTAGCATCTGGCATTTAATCCATCGAATCGTTTAGATAGAAGTTTCTGAATATCAGAGACATTTATCATAGGATGAATGTTGTGTAGAGTTTTAAAGGCAGTCGTCAAAAGTTTCAAAACAAATGTACGGGAATAAGTTTTAAGAATTACAATTTCTTTATGCTTCATAGTTTATAAGAATATACACTAAAAGTTCGTCGTTTGTGTATCAAAATTCGTCGAATAATAGAATTGATATATAACTTTCGGAATATGAACATTTTATTTACTTCAAGCCAAAACCCGCTGAGAAAAGGGATGTGAATTTAGGTGTTTGTTGAAGCAATAATGTATAATCATGCTTGCACAGTAGGGATATTACACTAAACACTAGAATGCAAAATTAATAATTTATAACAAGAATATATAATATATAACGCATATTTAATATAAAGAATACATGAAGAATATTTAACATATAACAATTTATAAATAGTATAGAAAAAAAATATCTATTCTTTAAGAGTTATACTCTTCGTATTTGTATTTCATCCTAAAGCTGACTTTTTATAGACATTTTTTACTTAATCAGATAAGCTAAATTTTAGAATTTTAAGCTATCAACTAACGACTACTTAAATTCTTACACTTTTATATAATACATGCAAAAGTACATCATAAGACTGAAATAAAATAACGTAGTACAAACTCTGATATATATATATATATATATATATATTTGTTATAAATTTTCTTAGTAGGCGTAAGAAATCAATAAAAATTATGTATATCGGTTAAGCCGGTTTCGAAAAGCTTCATAACAGGCTGACAAACCAGGCATTTTAAGACCCTATATTGTTAGGGAAGATGAGAAAAAAAAACTTATATGAAATAATTCCCTGAATCCATTTTCATTACTTGAAAAATGTTCCCCAAATATGATAGCTTAATTTACGATATGTATATAGACTGGGAGTATTTTTGGAATTGTTAGTGCAAGAAATATTTTTAGTAGGTCATTTATTTGTAAATTTTCTTATTTTCTTATAATATGCAATGAAGTACAAAGAATTGTTTTCACGAAAATTTTTGAATCCGATATTTGGATGCCAATATAACTGCCAATACAGTTTCTGAACGCGTTTTGACTATTTCTTGAGTGATGTCCGTCTGTCTGCATGTCTTTATGGGTATGGTCGATTTTTTGTGTACATAATAGCGGCTACATAAAATAATGGATTTGCACGAAACTTTATACCCTTGTGGCGATTGAAATGTTTCCAAGCCCGAACCAGGGACCTCGTGCTTGCCCGGATCGAATTTTGGCGAGCAGGGGGGCATTCCAGAAAACCCCCGCGTGTCCCCGACAAAATCTGAAATAAAAGACAACTCATGCTCAAATATATAAATTGAATGCTTGGTATATATTTACTTTTTAACGATAAAAGGAATAAGTCCAACCCCATTACTCTAGGGATAGCCGTTCACGAGATATTTAAGTTTTTCTTATATTTGCTATCCCGGTTTTGAGAATAAGTCTAATTACCAAATGAAAATGAAAGCTGAATTAAAAATGTAATTTCAATTAATTATGCTTGTTATTTAGTACAATTACACTCAATTTAATGAATATATGGAATATTGAAGATATATTAATGGGATATATAATGAATAATCTAATGAATATATACTAATGAGATAAAGAGAAAATGAATTTGAGTCTGCAGGGAAAGTCATGTACTGCTGACATCAGATATTTTTTGTGCATGACGTCATTAACCTCCCTCGGGAGTCAAATTATCCCCCGGGGGATACATTGTCAAGCATGGTATCAATTGAAATTATTTTTTAAGTCTTTTAAATTGAAGGGTAACAATCTATAATTGTAATGCTTTGGACATATGATACCGATTTGTCAATGTTTTGTTTTGTAAAACTTGAAAGAAAAAACACCAAGCTACTAAAAATGGATTCTGATATGAGATAGTCTGGTTCAGCCACATACCAGTTCATTTTTTATTTTTAGCCTTTTTGAAGATTCAAAGTATTTACTGAAATGTGTAACTTTGCATATTCAAAGTATTTACTGAAATGTGCATCTTTGCTTCATCAAACTATTTACTGAAATGTGCATCTTTGCTTCATCAAACTATTTACTGAAATGTGTAACATTGCAGATTCAGTATTTACAGAAATGAGTAACTTTGCAGATTCAAACTATTTACTAAAATGTGTAACTTTGCAGATTCAGTATTTGTTGAAATACGTAACTTTGCAGATTCAAACTATTTACTGAAATGTGTAACTTTGCAGCATTAAAACATTTACTGAAATGTGTAACTCTGCAGATTCAGTATTTACTGACATGCATAACTTTGCAGATTCAAAGTATTTGCTGAAATGTGTAACTTTGCTGCATCAACGTATTTACTGAAATGTGTAACTTTGCCTATTCAGTATTTACTGAAATGTGTAACTTTGCGAGATTTAAAGTAAATACTGAAATGTGTAACTATGTTGATTCAAAGTATTTATTGAAATTTATATGTTTACAAACAGCTATTGCTGAAATCCTTTAAGTGAATATTATATCTCACTTTAATTATCAGCTTAGAAACCAGACACTGCGTAATAGACACATTTTAGGAGTATCTTTTCTGCCTACTGTATGCTAATGGTATACTAACTGTTAAAAACACTTTTATGGACCATAAAATACAAATTACTTTTCTTATCTGTCGTAAAAATTTCATTTAAGAACATTCACTTACTACAGTAGCGGGTATTACTGCCCTGTGATAAAGAAACATGCAGTTGCAGTTAATTTAAAGATGGTAAGCGATATGTTTATGGCATTATATACTGACTAAAAGATTTTTTTTATGTTCGTAGGAAGACTGATAATAAATGAATTTATGCGCCTCAGATAAAATACATAGTATTGTCAAACCTATTCTAATAAGTAATAAAAAGTTTAAACTTTGGGACATAATGCGAGTTTGTATGTTTGCTCGCAGTAATGTCATGTTTCGGGCCGTAAAATTTTATAATTATGGACCATGAAATATTTATTAAAAATTCAGAATATATTTTATAATGAATTTTAAATAAATTAACATAACCTAATAACAAATAAGTGAAATATAACTCAAACTAATATATCCATATACGTATATAAAATTTCAAATTCATCGGTTTTATTCTCCGTTTGTTTCAGCATAACTGGAGAACTGCTGTAACAAAACTGAAATGTTAATGGAAAGATTTGGTATTGTTGCACATAAAATGTAGGTGTCCATGTATTTTACATGTCTATCCTTGTGTTCTTCTGAAATATTCCTGATTTTCATCGCATTTCAATCGCTATATGTGGATCCCAGCAAACAGGACCAAATCGTTATTTAAATCTCCATTCAAACAGGAGTTAAACCTTTTGAGTCTCGTAACAGTAAATGCAATTCAACACTCGGGTAACTTATACCGATCGTTCCTTATACCCCAATCTGTATAATTATGAAAATTATGAACTACAATTCGGGATTGGATTTCGGTGTTTATTTACCCAAAACATATTTTTATCTCTCCGAAGAATCATCTGGAAGAACCGTTGAGGCGTCGAACTGTCGACTGTTTGGAGGCTGGGCCGAAATTAATGGAAGTGGCACGATGGTTGAATGTTTCACGATAGGTAGTCACTGCTCTCTGGAAACGATTTCAAGACTCCGGAACTGTTGCTAGGAACGAGGATCAAGACCGTAGAAGACTAATAACTACTCCTCAAGATTGGTATCTCTTCGCAACTACCCCTTGCAATAGGAAGAAGACTGCTAGGTAACCGGGTTTAGAGCTTGCAGCTGCTATTGGAACATTAGCATTGCGATAAACTGTATACAGGTTCAGACTCCAAGGCGAGGCGATCGCTAGTTTTACGCCCATTATTCGCCAGGGAGCATAGGAAAAATCCACTACTGGCAAAGTCGAAGCCAAGGGTCACGTTCTCGACTGGATCATTCACCGGGTAGGGATCCGAAGAACACCCGCCAAGCCCGACCCCAGCCACCGTCCGGACCTTGACTCAGGTCATGAATATGCTCAGTCCAGTGGTCTCGGACACCCGCAAGAGTCGGGGCCTGATAGACTCGCTGGTTCGGCGGATTGGTTCGACATCATCTACCAGGTAACCCGATTAATATGCCCTCCAGAGTCGGAGGATCAAGGCTACAGAGCCAACATCCGTAACCACCATCTCAGGGTGGTACGCCCCGGGGAGGGGACTATAAACTGTGTACAAAAGTCTTAAACATCTCTATGTCAGAATGCCATGATATATGTTTCACTGACCTCACAACATATGATGGCCCGCCTGAATTGGTGCAGAGAACATCAGAGATGGAGTCAATGGGCATGTGTTATCATCAGTAGTGAGTCGAGGTTCAGTTCAGCATCCTACCTCGTTTACATCTGCAGTGAATCAAGAACTCAAAATCTCTTCACCAACATTAACCCTTTCTCGACGAACGGCACGCCCAGGTACCAGCTGCGAACTTGCATTCAAAGACGAACTGCACGCCCACGGGCCGGAGGAAATTTTACCCTAAAGGACTACTGGCACGTATTGGTGTTTCTACGTGGAACGTTTTAATTTGAATGTATTTGTCTGCTAGATAGCGTTAAATGACCGTGGAAGCAACTTAAATGTATTTTGTAGATGTTTGACCTTGGCACAAGGAGAATCCAATGAATTATTTTTCCATTTGGAGCGGTGAAACACATGGTTCTGTAAAGTAAACAGAGCACTTCTCGTAGCATCAACAATTTTATAATTGAGTTCCGGGTCTCGTTCTGATTTTGTCTTTTATTGATTTCGTTGTTGAATTAGAGGAATATAAGAGAGGTTTTTTTTTAGTGGGTGGGGGAGGAAGGGGGGTAAAGGAATGTGCGGCAATGAAATGATTAGGTTATTTATGTTCTCATGGAAAGGAAGGCTGGGATTTCCTTAATATATACCATCGAAAAGGTCCAGATATGGAATAAAAATATATAAATCGTCAGAATCGGAATGAGGCCATAAATAGAATTTCCTTGTGTATACTGGAAAGGACACGGGATTATCAAGCTCTGATGGTGGGTATGGAGAACGCGTTGTGAAAACATTTCTAAGTCAACTTTTAGGAAAAGGATATACTTTGTATTTGGATAAATTTTTTACCTCTCCTGTACTTGCAAAGTATTTGTTGTCTAAGAATACGCATGTATGTGGTACAGTCTTAAAAAATCGGAAGGACATGCCAAAGAATTATCCATCTGTACCTAAAACATATATACACTAAAATTTTTAATATTTTGATAAAATAAAATTTGTATAAAAATATAAACATCAAATAGAAAATAAGTATTTCCTTTCTTCCTGAAAAAAGTAGAATGATGTGTTGAACGGGTGATTTTTAGTGAATTTTTTTCGAGAGTTAGGCTTAGCGCAAAAAAATAGCCGTCTTTTGGGCACATTTCGGAAACGAAGCGCTTCGTCCTTTGGGCCACGGTAGTTTCGGAATGCCGCCGTCCCGAAAGGGTGAGTATGACAATTACGCGGTTTATATCTGATGGTATGGGAAAGCATGATGATCAGTGGACGTATCCTCACGTAAGTGCAAGTCAAGTGATGTGCCTCTGGCCAGATACAGTCTTAGAATCGTACTATTTTTAAGAGGTGCATCTGACATTTATATGGATGATAAAGCGCGTAGTATCAAGCAAACGTGGCTGATGGAGGTTTAAAAGCGAAGACTGCAAGCGAATAGATTGGCAGACAAATTTCCTGATTTGAACATGATAGTCCTGGACCCATTACATACCACCGTAAATAAAATGTTCAGAGAGTTTGATTTTTGATTTTTTTCTTGGATCATTTGAGAAGTAATTTAGCTTGGGTAGACATTGATAATCCGGGCTGAATGTTTCTGGACAACACTTTTAAAAATGGCGGATGGGTTAAGGCAGTGATGACGTAATATTTCAGAAGCCATGAGACATATGTACTTCATTTTGGTGTCAAAACATATGTTTTAAGGTCAAGTAATTTTATAGAGACAACAAATTACTGCTCAGAGCAACTCTTTCGCCATTTTTCAAAATGGCGGTTCTATAAGTCAGACTCAAGTCGTGTTTACAAATGTTGCTAAAGTGCGTGCTAGTAATAAAACCTATTGATTAAAGAAATATAAGTTGAAGTGGTGAAAAAGAAGTGTACAATGACCATTTGGAATATTTAAGGATCGCAAAAGTATAGAAATGTTCATTAAAATTATTAAATTATCATAGTTGGGATTATTAATGCTTGTGTCTACATGTTATTATTAGGCTTACCCATTGCTTTATTATTTTATTATTGTGTATTTGTTTGTGGCGTTTCTTTCCCTTCCGAGATGTGTCAGTACAGGTGGTAGAATTACAAAATGCCAAATAAAAAGAAAAAAGCTGGTGTTAAAAACTCAAACAACATTGAATCGGATTTGACTGATAATGCTGAAGAAAAATGTAATGATATCGATCGTGGTTCCATCTTTGGTCATAAAAGGAAAATAAGTCAAATAATGAATTATAAAGATGAAAAACAAGTAAATTTATCAATTTAAGGGAAAAACTAAAACCCAGATATATGAAATTTGAAAAGACCCTTGCATCTTCTCAAATTATTATGTATCGAATTTGTTTTGTAATATTATGTATCTTGGAGTGTTATATAAAGTATATTTGATTTGATTTGATAGGTATGCGCGATAGCTATCATATTAGTCATTTATTTTAATATTGTTTTGGTTTTAGGTTTTCCTTTGATTCAAATTCGTAAGCATGTGCCAGGCAAGTCGTAGCCGAGAACCTTTACCTCCTGACAGAGTATTGCTAACTACAAAATCTGAGAACTCCTTCAAGAAAGCAAAATGTATCATATGCCAAACCAATACGAAAGAAAAGCTAACACCAACTGCGACTGGACAGAAGAGAATTCGACATGCTTTAAAATACGGCAAGACGAAATTCACAAACGATTGAAACTGGTGGGTGAAGAGGATCAAATATTTTATCATCATAATAACACGTGCTATATCTCATATACAATAGAAAAAACCAGAAAAAAATTCGTCAAAAAATAGCAGAAACCAATGGACAACAATTTCATTTTCTGAGAAAGCGAAAACAACCATATCCAATGCCCATTCACGTATAAGATCCATGGCAAACCCTCGTCCACCCCTAACAATTGAGCAGAAAGCACAGATCATTCTATGTGTGTTTTCTGTGGTTTTGCTAGAACAAGGGCCAAAGGGATTGAAGAAAGAACGAAGTACAGAGTATGTGAGTCTCAGAGAAAACACACGCTTTTATCTGCAGCCAGTTTCTTCCAAGATGCAGTTTTCAGTCGAGTGTCTAAGATAAGTTTTCAGCCGAGTATAGCCCACCCGAACTGCATGCGCGCATACATTCGAAAATATGAATGTGCAATGAGCTCCCACCAGAAACGTGGCCCACATTCTTCTGTTAAGTTTGCACTCTTTGAAAAAGCAAACGAAGATTTAGAGCTATACGTGAGTGCCGACTACAGGTTCACACTCAGTGAGATCAGGGAATTAATGGTAAAAATTGATGAAACTGCATTGATTCATAATAATGAAATTGTGATTTTCCTGGTGAGAATATACAATGACAGAATTCGTTTTTGTCATCCGAACAGAAAGAATGAGCCACTTATGGTGTTCATAGCTGCTTTGACTCCTGAAGTTCTTGCTGCCAACATAAGATCACAGGATGCAGTAAAATCAGCAGGAACCATTTTAAGAAACGACCTGAAAGGTCTAGATTTTGGACTTAATGACAAATTTTGTGATGCCCCAAAGTTCCATAAATTGTGGGAGTCAACAAGAATGCCTGATGCTATCTTAACATTTTTTTATCATTGTTTAATATCAGCAAAGCAACACTGTTACAAACTAAAGTTCTTGAGTTTGGAATAGAAGTTGACAGCAGTGATGATGGCTTTGAAGATATAAGTGAAGAAGTGGAAGACAATCCCATGAACCGACAGGTGGTGCAAATGTACTGTATTTTTCCTATCATGTTTTATTAATTACATCACGGCAAAAAGAAAACTCCGCTACACATGATGACTGCCCACGCTCTCTATGGCAAGTGCAAAAACAGAGAGCTAATCACTTCAATGAATAGGATTGGTATATCAACAAGTTATAATGATGTTATACGGAGCAGGAACTTGTTAGCAGCTTATGCTGTAAAATCTTGTGAATCCCACATCACAGCACATCCAAGTCATTTCTTTAGGAAAGGATTGCTAGGACAATTGCTGATCTTGATAATTTTGATTTTGAAGACAACTCTTCGTCTGGAATATCCAAGCCACATGAATAGCCTTATAAAAATATTTCCAATGAGTAAAATGTGCCCCATACACTAATAAGGAGATGTACAAAATTTCAGCATTTTATCATAAAAAGTTCCAAACATATGAAAAGACAAAAATGCTGACTTAAACCACTTTTTGATGCGCCGACATGGGCTCTCCGAGGAGGAAAATCATGTCGTTAGATCGCGTTTCACAGGTCATACACCAATTACGAAAGAAAACAATGATTACATACATAAATAATAATTGTGCTATTTATTTATTTATTGATACAAAAATATCTACACAGTGTAGAAGTAATAATTTTACACAAAGATTACAAAGCTTGTTTAAAATTTTTTCCATCCATGCCGAAGATCCATTAAAGATAAGAGGCCTATATTATTTGCCTATGGTGCATTTCTGCGTTGCGTCATTTGCACTCTTGCTGTAAGCATTTACATTTTAATTTGTGATTAATTCCTCGCCAAATTTGTTTAAACATATCACTGGAACTTTTTATAATAAAATGCTGAAATTTTGTACATCCCTTTATTAGTGTATGGGACACATTTGACTCATTGGAAATTTTTTTGTAGAGAGCCGTATAAAAATTTAAATTTTGTATTTCTTCAAATTCAATCCCTTGAAAATTTTTATCGATATCATAAAATTCTGTACCTTTTTATACGCAACTTTATAATTTACGATATTAATATTTAAAATCAATATTTAAGTAATAAAAGCCGAGGTCAATGTTTTTGGAAAACTCTGTATATATATATATATATATATATATATATATATATATATATATATATATATATATATATATATATATATATATATATATATATATATATATATATATATATATAAGGTAGAATGTGAAAATTATTAAATATATTGAAGTGTTATAGCATTTATGCGCAAAGCAGCTTCAAATACTATACACGATATAAATATAAAAATTATAAATAGCATGGAAAAAAGTGGAAAAAAGAAGGAAGGCTTAGCGAGAAGTTTACTTAATGGCGGTAAGGGGTTGTGACCTCACACCCAGTTGTCAACATGCATGTCATAATTGCCGCGGCATTGCACTCCTGGACGCCAGCCCTGGATGAAGCCAACCTCAGAAGTGACAATAACAATCATCACAAGACCGTTGAAAAAGAAAAGTCCAATGATTAGGTGGAATCCATTACTGGAAGGCATACTAGTCCTTCAGACTACTATGACCTTTATATATCTGCGTGTTATCGTTCTGCGGTCCTGTTACTCATAGTATGCGAACCGTCATGGACCAAATTGAGATAAAATTGATTTTAACTTTGAACAATATTCATTATTATTACCATAGAAATTATTAATATGATGCTGCATAAAAGGTATGGGGTATTGCTGTAGATATGCTTATATCATTTGAGTGAAGTCTATTTTTTCCACTGTTAAAGGATCAATGTGGACATGTAACTTTACTCGTTTTTCACACTATGGGTGGAATGCAGCTCTAGGTTTCATTAAAATATTCTTTGTCTTGATGCGTATTAATACTTCCCTTTCATGGCTTAAAGGGTTTACGATCAAACTGTAATTGCATAACCCAGCTTTTGTTCACGGCTGTGGCACTGGTTCAAAACCTATTATGTTTGGGGAAAATTGGCGAATCTTTTCAGGACTCTACAATTGTTCTTCTCATCTACACGGGGTTAGGGTTTGTGCGAAGGTTTAGACGCAAAATACATTTATAAAATTTAATGTAACCAATTAATATTTATTTGGAGTGACATTTTAAACTTGCATTAAAGATTCCTATTTATGTGAATATAATCCATTAAAATATATTTTCATAAAACAATAAGTACATTCCCAAATTAAATTTTACTTAACTTCAGTTTACAGAATAAGTTATACAGAATCATTTATCACTTTTTTAAGTTTTCAAGTTTACTCGAATCATCTATTAAGATTGGACAGGAAATATTTTTAACACTGTATACGTCTTTTTAATACTTCTGTATAAAGAAAGTTACATCGCTTCCATCAATGCCAAAACATCTAGCCACTTTTCAGCAATAAATCAGCACTCATATATTCAAAAAACATCACATCTCGTTTTCGACTCTTTACCGAACGTGATATTAAATGTTTAACGTATCTATCAATGTCTGGACACGAAACCTTGTAATCGCTTCGCCTTTTTTCTTTGCCCCAAATTCGAAAGTACAACTCTAAATTGAAGTAACTTTTTTGCTGACACGACGTTAAAGAAATAGGTATTGCTGAATAATTTCTTTATTTGTTGACTTAGCAATGAATTTTTAAAGATTTTATCGCATTTTATACGTTTCTTTCATTTTTTGGGAAATAAATATGGATTGCAAAGTGAATGTGTCAATTTCAATAAAAAAATCTAAAGTTACTGATGTGAAAAAAACTATATCGCTGTCATGACACCATTTTATTGATTATTTCAAATAGTGATTACATTTTAAAAATCTGATGTGGGCAACACATGACTTACCTTATATAATGTAATGAATTTACTACTTTTACAGTAAACAAATAGGAGGTTTTTCTTATAGTAGATACTAATATTCTTTCCAAGATATTGAATTTTCGACAAATAGTGGTCATTTTTATTGATTTAGCGTCATTTTTATCCATTTGGCCAGATTTTCGTTAATTTGGCAACATTTCAAAAAGTCGCCAAGTTGGCGACGTTCCGCCAAATCCGTCGCCAAAATCTCTCCAAGCGTTATGGACGAAGAAATAAGTTGTTCTTACAGCAGATAAATGACTATTGGCGTTCAAATACAAAAGTATTACTCTAAGAATATTTTTTCATGAATGGAACGAGCTAGATCCACGAGAATGATGTCACCCAATATATCGCATGGTATTACATATGAAAAGTGAACATGTTTCTCAATAGGAATTTTTTTTCATTTTACATGACTTTTTGATAATTTTTTTGAAAAATGTGCAATATCTCGAGAACGGTTCATGTTAGCGTTCTAAAATTTATGTCAATCGTTTTGTAATGAAAAATTACATACTAAGAATTGTCTATTTACGTAACTTTACTATTGGTTTTGATTTTTTGATGATTTTTTCAAAATTTTATTCGAAAATGTAGGGGGGTTCTGAACATTAGATTACGTATTAAAACAATAAGCTTCCAGTGTTTACGGATTGTGATTTTTGTACCAAATTTGGTTCGAATCGGTCCATTCGTTCGTCAGTTATCGTCTCCACAGACTCACTGACACACACACACACACAGACATCACTTCAAAAATGTTTGATTCGTGATCAGGGATGCTTGAAACGTGCTCTCCCGTCGAAAACTCGAATTCGAATTTTCGACCCCGTCACAATACTTTCCTTATACATTATGTATATAAGGAAAGTAATATGTATATACAAAATATGCCTTGTGCAAATCTCAAAATAATTATATGAGATTAAAGATAAAACTTCAGCTTTTGAGGTCGTCGGGAAGGATGAGGGTTCTTCTAGAAGGATTTGTCTAAAAATTGAAAGGAAATCTGGAAGTGTTTGTTTAAAAATTGAAAGCACTGAATTTCATTCTTACCTTTTATAAAAATAAGGATATATAATAAAAGAGTTCAGTGGGGCAAAATAAATCTATAGAAGTTGCTCAGATATTACAGAAAATGGTTATGTATTGAAGGAAGCCATACATTATTACTAAGTAAATAACCTTGTTGCAATGACATTGCTATTAGAGTCTTTTCTCACCATTTATTAAAATTCACTGCAGCTGGGTATATCATATGGAGATTGATATTGAGAGGGAGTGAACACGTAACCCTTTCATTTCATACCTGTACATTGGAGTATTTATATTGGATATATGGATGTAAGGCCCCCGTGCCTTGTATGACATCGACCTAGGTCAGGGGTCGGCAACCTATTGAAACGGAAGAGCCAAAAGTTACAATTTACAAAATTTCTCAGTTTTTAAAGAGCCATTAAAAATGTTCGTTTCAATATTATAGTATTTGCTTATATATATTTGATTTTTGATTTAAAATAAACGGCTTTAAATACGGAATAATATTTATTCATATAAAAACACAAATATACAAATTACATCAATGGGAGCATTGGCTTTACATGCCTTTTGAAAGTTTGATTAAATCTGGCTTATAACTTGTTGTTTTAAGTTTCAAGCACGACTCTAGATTTTTATTTGTTAGTTGACTTCTAACTTTACTTTTTATTATATTCCTGCAAGGGAATGCTTGCTCGCACGAATATGTCGACCCGAAGATCCTCAGCACTCCATACGCCAACTTCTTCACCTCACTGTAGCATTCTGGAAGACTATTCCATGCGCTGAATATGAGGGCCTCAACTCGCGGAATTTTTTTTAGAATTTATTTCCACTTGTGCTGCGCGACGTGCATGCATTTCTGGACCTCCAACTCTTCCGACTGGTTCTTGAGTTCTGCGAACTTGCCACTCCACAAGTCTTTGCTTTTCAAATTTAGCAATTGCATTTGGAGCGATCCAGCATCAATTGCAAATGGCTCAATGTTGATCGCATTTGTATTTGTGTTGAGAGGATTTACTATGAACGCGATAGTACTTTTGTTTGTTTTGAATTGTTCGAATCTCTCAGCGAATCTATCCTTCATGTCTTTTAAAGCTATGCTGAAGTAATTCGTGTCAATAGTTGCATTGGTCTCATAGCAATATTGCTTCAGATTTTTAAAATGAAGTAATTTACCGCTCTCCATGTCTTCAACAAAAAGAAGTATTTTTTTTTCGAAACAAACGACTTCTTCAAGCAAGGCGTAGGCTAGGTTGCCCTTTCCTTGCAGTTTTAGATTTAGTTCATTTAGTTTCATTGTGGTATCTACCATGAAGTTGAATTTTTGCAGCCATTTGTCTTCTTCCAATTCGGGATGGTCAATGCTTTTTTTCATTGAGGAATGTTTTTATTTCACTCAAGCACAAAGTAAAACGTTGCAACACGTTACCTCAGGAAAGCCATCGCACTTTATTGTGCAGAAGTTGGTCAGAAAACTGGCTATCTATTTCTTCAAGGAAATCTTTAAACTGGCGATGGTAGAGTGCTTTTGCCAAGATTCTGGTAATAATCTTAATTACCAAGTTCATGACCTCAACTATTTCGGCCGAAAATGTTTGGGCACAAAGCGCTTCTTGATGAATTATAAGTGAAACGTTAGAATTTCGTGGTTTATTTTTTCTGAAGAATTGATGTTACCCCTCTATGTATTCCTGTCATACTTCTGACTCCATCAGTTGCTATAGAAACGATTTTATTTATATCGATTCCATTGTCTTCCAGGCATTTTTGCACAGCATTTGCTATATCTTCTCCACGAGTTTGCCCTGAGAGCGGTAGCAATCCTAGCAGTTCTTCTTTTGGACCTTGGGACGACATATACCTGACGAAAAGGGTAACTTGTGCCGTGTCTTTTATGTCGCAAGACTCATCTATAGCAAGTGATAAGGCAGACACCAGTTGAATGTCTTCCACTTGTATATGTGTTACATTTGAAGACATTTTAGCAGTTCTATATTGTACTGTTTTAGCTGATAATGGCAAATCTTTGATTTTTTTTCATGATTTCTGCTTTGTTTTTAAAATCAAGAAACAGTTCTTCAGATGCACGTATAAAACAATCTTTGACGTACTCACCATCTGTGAATGGTTTTCCTCTTTTTGCAATTTCTAATGATACTGCAAAGCTTGCCAGATTTATATTATTGGAAGATTGCGCCCAGTTACTTAGCATGGAACTTGACGGTTGTTTTTTTTTTTTTTGAGCTCTTCAACAGCTTTTTTTCGTGCGTCACCGGTTGGATATTTACTAGCAAACTGGGTATGTTTTGTAGTGAAGTGTCTCTCCAAATTTGACTTCTTATTGTGTGCGAGTTTTTCGTGGCAAATAAGACAAGTCGGAAGGCCATCTGTGTTGCATATGAATGCAAACGACTCCGTCCAATCCTGATTGAATTCTCGGTTTTCTTCTTCAGTTCTAATGTTTTTTTTACTAGATGCCATGCTGGCGGCGGAGCTGAAAAAATGATTTTTTTCAATTTTACTTAGCTATCTAAGACGGCAAACAATTTATTTACCATTATTACTTCGTTAACACGATCCTCAGATATGTAATCCAATTCTGTTACTGATTTTATTATATTATACGCTTACATACCTTTGAGAAGATATTTCGCTTCTAAATCGTATTCTTCTTGAAACAACAAGCGAATAGACACGCAAAAACCGCAAGCGATTAAACTAACACACATGCAACCTAACATGTATTTTCGCCATGCAACGTAACGTCGACCGCGCTATCCGAGATGACTGACTGTCAACACGTCTAGAGTCTAGACGGTGGCTGTTTGGGTGAGACGGAAATGGAATGCAATTGGCTGAAAGATAAACATGGTCACGGAGTCTCATCTCTAAGAACAAAACAATAGTTCAAATTTATCTCATTACGGTCATGTTAAGCGTAGCGATTTGTAATTAACGATTATGAAAATATAAGCTATTGAGAAATTAGGTACTTAAAAATATATTTTCTTATTTTTTAAGGGTTTTGATAATAAATTATTAATTTTTTCGTATGGAACTGGAGAGCCGCAACTTTGCATCAAAAGAGCCACATGCGGCTCGCGAGCCGCAGGTTGCCGACCCCTGACCTAGGTTACCAGATATGAGTCTTTCTGTGCTTGCAGAATTCAGAAAGCCAAATATATCTCTTCAATTTCTGGAATACTATATGAAAATCAACTCTTCGACTGATTGTGAATTGATGCAGAGAGATCTTGATGAAGTGTATAGCTGGACTGTTTTAAATAAACTCCATTTAAACGTTTCTAAATACCATATTATGAGCATTGCTAGGATCCGTAATATTCTCAATTGCAACTACATTTTAAATAATTTACCTTTGTCGCGTTGTACTCATATTATTGATTTCGGAGTCACTTTCAATGATACTTTTAACTTTCAGAGTCATATCGACAGTACGCTTAAAAGAGCATACCAAAGACTTGGTTTCACCCTAAGACGATCTCGTGTTTTTCCCAGGACTGATACTATTATTTGTATCTTTAATACCCATGTTAGGCCAATATTGGAATAGTGTGCAATGATCTGGGACCCTGTTTTAGGTCTGCATTCTCAACGAATAGAAATTGTGCAAAATAAACGTTTACGTAATATGGATTACAGATTTCTGACTATTGTCCTTGTGATATGAATATGAGTGAACTCAGACGGAAATATAGTTTAATGTCTCTTAAAAAAAGAAGAAAATGGTCCTGCCTTTTGTTTTAATATAAAGTATTAAATAACACTATTGATTGCCCCATCTTACTTTCTTGTCTGGAATTTCATATACCTGTTAATAATACAAGGGAAAACACTTTGTTTCACAATACTACTGTTAAACACAACTACCTTAAATGCTGTTCTATCTGTAAATTTGTTGATCTATATAATGCCTATTGTACTGATATTGATATATTTAACTTGATTCCTGTTTGTTTTTAAAAAAACCTGTTTGAATGCGCTTGACATGTATACAACTTAGTATTCTTGTATTTTATATGCTGTTCTTTTTATATTTGTGTGGCTACTGTAACTCGATTTCATCTGTAGTTTCCACGTAAATTGAATAAAATAAAAACAAAAATAAAATAAAAATACTTCTTATAGAATACAAAAACTTATTCCTCAGTCTATACAGCTCGCTTTAAGATCTGATTGGGATGAAAGAGGGTCTAAGAACGCGAAGGAGTGTCTATAATTGCTAAAGGAGGGGTATTAGTGCTATTTCAGGTTCCGATGTTTGTTCTGCAAGAATATCAGCCATAATCATCCACCGTTTACATTAGTAATTGTTGATATTTGCTGCATAATCTCAGAGCATACGGAATATTTAAAAAAAAAAAGAAACTATTTTTGAATCGTCCCCGATTCATTTAATTTCGGACCATTTGTAAAAATTTGTTTTGAAATGTAATTTCTAATGAACATTCATTTAGTGACTTAAAATATGGCAGCAGTGGTGCCTAGTCGAAGTTATTTTCACTTAATTTTGCTACTCAGGTGTGTTTTATATTAAATGTTGGAAACTACGAAGGTATGAGTACACAATGGTGTTCCTTCGAACCAAATGGTAGACGGAATATATGATGCCATCATCAGGGAGTGGGGAAATGTTCAGTCAGCTGGCCGAAGGGATTTCTAAAAGATGCGGGCACGCTGTTCATAGTTTTCTGGAGCAAACGAATTATCTAGAATAGCGGCAATAGATCGGCGGTTTAGAAAGTAGTGTTTAGAAAGCAGTCTGATGCAATCTTATTGCTTGCTCTTTCTGTTACTGTTTCCAAGAGACCGGAAAAATTGTGGCTTATTAGTTTCATATTTGGAATTTTTTAGAATGTATCTTATAGGCGGGTTCTTTGTTTATGTTTATGAAATGGTTGAAGGCCTGATAAAATTACGAAATCATTGGATGTAGCAGTGGTTGCTTATAAAGCTGAATCACTGCATCTTATAACTTTGATCTGGAGACGAACCTAACGAAACCGGATTTTCGATTTCTCTCCCAAGGTGTGCAAATAGGTGGCTGAGATGAAATGGCTCCCAGAACTTTCTCAAAGCCCCCAAGTGATTTGGATAAAATTTGACCATAGAAAAAACTTAACAAGGTCAATTTTCGATTAAGACGTCGATTTCTGACGTTAGGTATAACACTGTTTTATACAAATTAAGAGATTAAAAAAAAATCGCAACTTAATTGAAAGTATCAACTTCAATGTATTTTATAGGCTTAAATAAAAGTCACATTATAAAATTCTAACCATGATAATAGTAAATCAAAAGTCGTATATTAAGCAGTCTTACTTTTGAACATATTCCTGTTTTCTTCAAGAAATTTTTTGTGAGTAATTTTCATATAATAAGAACATTTCCGATGTATTCTGACCTTTGATCAAAATGTGAAATTAAGCATGTGGTTTATATATCCATGTCTAAAAAAAAAACTCTGCCAATGAATTGTTTCCTTCTACCCCGAGGTCGCAAGGGATTCAGAATATATAAAGGGATATTATTTTGCTGACAAGGAGTTAAGAAAGCAGGTGAGGTTGGGACATTCCTCTATTTGTTCAGCTAGATACTGATTTTTGAAGATTTATTTCAAGTAGTATTCCTTGTTTGTGGTGAAATATAAAAGAACTCAAGCATCAATTTGGAAATTACAGAAAGTATCAATCGACTTATATTGTAAAGGAAAAGTTCTATCTGTAAAATAATATGCATATATATATATATATATATATATATATATATATATATATATATATATGCATATATATATATATATGCATATA